>JAHKKF010469100.1:0-37792 GCA_019740295.1 Labeo calbasu | reverse complement strand
GCGCTGCAGTATTGCACTCTGTTCAAAATTGCATTGCCAAGGTTGCCAGGTTTTCACAACAAAACCCACCCAATTGCTACTCAACATTAGCCCTCACTAACTCAACTTTCACGTCTTGACCCTTCGCAAACAGCTTGATTAACAGGTGATCTGACCAATCATAATGCAGAATCTGTCATTATGTCAGACAAACAAATCAGACAGGAGAGTAGATTAACTTCTGTGGACTTCCCCTTGAAAAATTGTGTTTATTGACGTCTTTTCGCAGTTGAAATAAAATATGTTCTGATATCCACTCATGTTTATTTTGTGTTTTAAGTAAATAAGAAAAGATTATCTGTTTATGTGTTGATTGATCTAATAAAGCAATACAGTGATCTGTCACGACACATTAAAGAGCTAGAAAACGGTATATATTGTTTGAATTTCTTGTTTTGAATACCAGAAGTAACCTGCCCTGATTTCTGTCTTGTCTGTTGGTGTTTCCTCCTCTTTGTTCCACGATATATTTTTCACCGCGGGGGAACATGATCTGTAGTGTGAGAGTGGCATTGCTTGTCAGACAAAGCAGCAATAACTAAGAATAACTAAGTTTTTGCGAAGGGAAGGTTTTTGCAGAAAATACGTCACGGAATTTATCAGAACGTATTTTATTTCAACCGCGGAAAATCTAATCTCCCACAGGGTTGCCAGGTTTTCACAACAAAACTCGCCCAAATGCTTCTCAAAACTAGCCCAAAACTAGTCCGATCGCATCTGTCGGGGTCCCCCTGGTAAATTTACTGCAACAGTGATAAAGTAGCCCAATTGCGTGGGAAAAACGCAGACTTGGCAACACTGCTCTACCGTCTGATTTATTTGTCGGACAGAATGGCAGATTCGGCTTTATGATTGGTCAAATCGCCTGTCAATCAAGCTGTTTGCAAAGGGTCAATTAAGCTGCATTCTTGTATTAACCATTTTACTGTAATGCAGTGCAGGTAATGAAAAATGTCGCTCTGTTCATCACAAATGGTATCATATGACTTCAGAAAAACTACAAGTCTTGTGCACTAAGATCTCTTTGCCAGACTTACATTGCTATTCATTGTTGTTGCATGAAAAATCTTGACCAGCAGGCTACATAGCCTACTTAGAAATTGATTAGTGTTTTTTCCGTGTAAGAAAGATTTGAAACAACATGAAGCTGAGTAATACCATTTTTTAACGAACTGTCCCTTTAATAAAGTCATATACAAGCGAATTACTAAATGAAAGAAAGAAGCAACTGGTTTCTGCGTCAGATACAAACAACCAGAAACTTCTTGTCTTCCCTAATATCCGTTTTTAGCGGTTCTCTCTGACTGAGAAGGTAGAACGCAGACAAACCAATGACAGAGGAAGAGAAAACCCCACTGGTTATCCACGCGCGATGCCCACCCCCTGCTTTTACAGAAAGCCAACATTATCCATCTGTCACTTAATACAGAAGCTCAGCACACGTATCGTTTGGCTGATATAGGTGGGCTGACTCGAGAACCGCACTATCTGGATAGCAACTTTACTGGATCGAGTCCATGCGTGTTTTATTGAGGAATATTTCAGCACGTCGTGAGTGGTAAGAGATGCGCGGATCTTCCTCTTGTCAGCGTCCTTTCTCATCTAACTGCTTTCGTCAGGTTTCATCAATGTTTTGATTTTAGACTAGCGGTACTGGTCTTACTAACTTCTAGGCTGCAAATGCATTTGATACAGCTTCCCTCGGAGCTCGGGCAAGAAGTTGTGTCAGCGGAGGCTGTGACTGTGAGACAAGGGATGCTCTTGACAGATGTGACTGGATTCAGTGTTGTAAACAAGCTAGAGATGCAAACTGCGAAGCTCAGCGATATGTAAACTTATAAATATGTACCAGTAAAATATTTTATTAGTTGTTAGTGTAATTAATTTGCCAGCCTTAAGAGTTAGGCATGGTTCGTTTTATCCGTGCAAAACGAAAATATCCAATGCATTGTTAAACCATGATTTGAAAACATAGGGCTACATATCATTAATTGCATAATATATCTATAAAAACATCTCAAACCAGACTAAACTGCATTGCCGGTCTTATCTGGTCTCCAAACCTGGTCATGCTGGTCTTTTGAGTTGAGAAGGGTTTCCAGCACTTTTCTTGATCAGACAAGCAAACCAGCTGAATACCATCGTTCTTGCAAATTACTCAGGAAAGCTATGGGGTAATGCACTATAGACATTTTGATGGTTATTTATTGAGCGATACTGTATTTATGGTTTTTTGGATATTATGGATTGGTTGCTCACATTAGTGTCTTGCCTGTAGCTGTATTGGCCATAGACACACATTAACCTTGAATAGTAGCCTGCTGTGCCTGTAGGCATATAGACACATGGAGTTTAGAGACACATACATAATAATAAATAACTCATCATACCTTGGAATTCTGCATATCTTTCTAGTCTTGTATTAACATATTCATTTATGTTAATAAAAGTAAAACAAATCGTTTAATTCATGTGATTTAGTTCAGAGTGCTTAAATATCTGCTATAGATGTACCAGTGCAGATTGAGACCTTGGCTATAATTAAAGTTTTAAGTTTTAAATTGTGGTGAGTTTGAATAGTTGCATGCATAAGTATTCAGATATTTAATGAACTACTCTGACATTTATTAAGTGACGTAAAATAGATCACATTATTTAATCCTTTGGTCATCTTTGAAGACATTAACATGGCTGAAATTAGTTTTTAAAAACACATTAATATTTCTAGGTCAAGATACCCAGGCATTTACATGAGAAATGTGAGAGAGAAATAGATATCAATTTTTCTTCCAGTAGCTGACGGCTGATAGTACTGATGCTTGATTGTGTTGGTCGATGTGGCTGGAGTGATTTCGTCAAATGGCAGAGAAAGCTAATCGTAGCTCTCAGTGTGCACACTGATGGAAATAAATTTTCCCTCTACATTCCCTATTCCCAATGTGGTAATCAGTTTGTTGAATGAAAAAGCAGAATCATAAGAGAGTTTATTGTAAGAGACAACCCTGAAAATCCTGTAAATGCTACGAAAAGAGCTGCAGCCAATGAGGCTTTCAAGATCGCAGTGGTTGAAAAGAGAAAAACCATCTTTACAGCAGTATAGACGCTAAAGTATATGTCAGATTTGATTCTTTTTTTATTTCAAGGGCCATCATAATGTTTTTGACCTCTTTCTCTGAAATGAAAGAGTAATTATGTTACAGAACAGGAGAGCTGACATAACCAAAGGTTTACAAAAATACAAGCAGCTGGTCACATCCAGCTGTAAGTTGAATGATTTTAATATATTGATTGTCACAAATACAAAACACTAGGGCTTGACTGTTTCTTATGCCATTAGCTGTATATAGCCGTCATTATATACAGATCTGCAACGGTGACTAGTCCGTCTCAGGAGCTAATAAAAAAGCACAGGGAAACCACCTCATTGAATGCTCAATTAGCAGGCCAGCAAGAGCTTTTCATGCAAAGTTCAAGGAACCTGAGGCAAGCAACATGGCTGTTCATTGATAAGAAGTTTGTTGAGTGCTTGATTGCCGTATCTGTGTTTGAAATTCTGAAAACGTCCGAAATAGCCATGCTACATTTTTCTGACATTAATTTCTATTAGCTACAGAAGAGAATATGCGCTATGGCATTTCTGCTTCTTACGTCTTCTGAAATCACTAATACTATAGACTGTATTCATTTAGGGAATAACAAAGAAAATTGTACTTGGAGGCCATCACTGCCAGTTTTGTAGCACCTATGATTGATAAAATGGTTCTTAAGGGCTTCCTCAAAACATGTGGCAACATACATCACAGCTAAAATAGGCACTGCATTATTTACAATGGTATTTTTCACCATTTGAAGAGAAATGAGATTGTGATGAGAGGCAGAGAATATGTCGCAGATATTTCTAATGCATTTCTAATAGCAAGCAACACAATGATTTTGGACCAGGTTTGGGCAATTTGAAATGTTTTTTAGCTGAGGAAAGACCTTGCTTGGCATGTCATCTGTGGCTAATACTGAGATGCCATAAGTTGTGAGCTGAATTCTGGGCATTCAGAAGTAGTTAAATTCACATTACTGTTTTAAAGCGCATGCAAATGGACAGAGATGAATGCTTCCAACTCATTAGTCTTGCGTTGCCAGATCTTTGACAAAAAGGCAAAAAGGCTGGTTCACATCACAGCTTATTCTGGCCAAGAACTGCTTGCATAAACAGGAACATTGTTATTTTAGGATCAATGAGATACTATCATAGTTAGTTTTTATGTTTTCCTTTTTCATTTTTACTTGAGCTAAAGTTGTGTGTTTTTGTCTATAGTTTTTTATTAATTTTTATTTTGAGTTATTTTAGTACGTCAAGTTAAACTAAATAAACAAACGATTCAGTTAAAGGCACAGCATGTAATTTTGGCCACTAGAGGGCGCATATTTAAAACAAGCAAAGAAACAAAGGTGTAGTTTGATGATGCCATGATTCAGTGTGGAATCATGGGAGTTGTCATCCCTACAGTCAATGCAATCCTATGGGACTCAGGCAGAAATTATGTTCATAGGTGAGCTAATGTATTCAAGTTTTATTAACGTTACTAGATGAAGCAGGGTAGGGCTGAAAGCCATGGAATCGGATTGCTAATGAGAGATGAGCGAGACACATGGCTCGAAAACAGCTGAGTTTTTTATTATGTCACATTAGACCGCTTCTGCTCCTTCCAGTCATGTGTTTGTGGGGTAAAGCAGCATTTTTTTTTAAATAGTAGATACATTTGAGTGTGTTGAAAGTTTTGTTATAACAAAATTCTCTGTGTGTTCATCACCTGTCTAATAAAATGCATAGTGGGTCAGGTTGTTTTGGTTTTGTTTTGGGTTTGCTGTGCTGTTGTTGTTTTTTTGTTCCTGTAGGTTGCCAGCTAAGAATCAACCTGTTCTTAATTGGAGAACTGGGTATTTGAGAGATCCGTCCTTGCTGGGAGGAGGCTGCTTTTTTTGTTGACGTCCTCCTTTTGAGCTCCGCTGGACAGCTGGAACTTTTACCATTATCTTTCTTTAAAGTGCCCCTATTATGGATTTTTGAAAATTACCTTTCATGCAGCTCTAATTTAACGAAAACATCCTTCATAGCTTTAAATCTTAAAGTGCTCTGTGTATAAAGTTATTTTTGAGTTAGAGTCATGAAAACAAGTCGTTTTTAAAACAAATCTTAAGCTGTTTGAAGTTGACGTCAGCTTGAAACATTAGCATACTGACCATCCACTTGTTGGGCGCGCAAACCTGGGAAAACTTGACCCCCCTCCCTCAGACACTGTAGTGGATATGTGGACAAGACTCTGTGCTCTGCACTGTGAGGGTAAGTCTGTTAGGGTACAGTTAGGGTAAGTCGAAAAACTCCCAACTCATTTTCTCCTCCAACTTCAAAATCGTTCTACGTTGCTGCAGAAGTACCGACCCAGTGTTTACAAGGTGAACGCGCAAGGAGGGTCAAACACCCTTTACTAAAAAAAGGTAAAACTTATTCCTCAGCTGGGATCATTTAAAGCCCTTTGAAGCTGCATTGAAACTGCATTTTTAACCTTCAATCTTTTGAGCACCACTATATGGGGAAAAATTCTGGAATGTTTTCCTCAAAAACCTTAAATTCTTTGTGACTGTAGAAAGACATGAACATCCTGGATGACATGGGGGTGAATAAATTATCAGTATTTTTTTATTCTATAAGTGGAGTAATCCTTTAAAAAATTGTTGCTCTCATGTACTCTGTAGTATGCAAAATATGTATTTAGTTGTGTGTGTTGTGTTCACTCCGTGCAGCTTGTAGGTCTCTGGCTAACCGGCTAACAGCAATATCCGTTTGCTTGCAATTGTCTAGAAATGTGTTGTTGAATAGTGAATGTTTGTCGTTGGTATTACTTGGAGTTCTAATGGATAGAGCAGGTGTACAAACTACAGTGCTTTATCAATATGTTTCTGCATTGGGCTTACGCATATACCATGGCTGTTTGGGTGTTTAATGTAATGCTAATGATAATGGGCTGTCGCGATAACCGCAATATCGTAATACCGCGATATTGACGAGCATAACCTCAGAGGAATGCAACAACCGCTATATTTGTGTTTTTCGTAAGGTTATAACCTGCTTGTTTTACACTTTGTGCATGTGTACTGAATTTTAAATAAATAAGTTCGAGGAGCACTAACTTCACTTCCTGTTTAACGCGATTTAGTTTTGTTTCATTAGTTTTTGAATATGACCTCCTTATACATAGGCTACACACAGATTATATATGGCGGTAATACCGCATATCGCGCTATTGAGCCACTCAAAATTACTGCAAGGTAAATTCCTTTCCAAAATGCGCTGCACAGAGTAGACCAATCACAACAGACTGGGTCATTGGACCAATCACCGCAGATTAGCGTCACGCAAAGGAGGGGTTTGGACAAATGTTTTTTTGAGCAAATGGTTTGGGAGTCATTGAACAAAAAAGGTTAAAAAAAGCATATTATAAGACAATGAAAGTGTTTTTTGACCTTGCATGCGTGTCAACCTGTTGTTGGGGACTCCCAAAACCAAAATATGAACCTTTCATAATCCATAATAGGGGCACTTTAAATCTAATTTCTGCTCGGTATTTGTTTATTTGCTATTATTAATCCCTTATCTCTATGTGTAACCCCTGACCAAATAACTTAGAGCTTAGAACGATAGTTTTGGACTGTTGTTTCCCAGAGTCGAGATGTAACAATTGGGGGCTCGTCCGGGATAAAGCGTCTTTGGCGTTTCCATGCTTTCTACAAAATAAAAAATCGCCACTAGTTAAAATTGCTTATTTCTCTGAATTTAAACATTCTTGGAAATATTGGGGATAATCTAAGTACACAAGTCAACAAAGTATATAACACTATTCTAGTGGTTTTTGGATATTTTAATACAAAAATCTTACATATTGTGCCTTTAATGTTGATTTATTTATTTATTGTTATTTTTTTTTTAAGTAAGAGAACATTTTTATAGTTTTAGTTTATTATAGTTATATGTGACACTGAACCACAAAACCACTTTTTAGCAGTATAGGTATATTTGTAGCAAAAGCCAAAAATACATTGTATGGGTCAAAATGATCGATTTTTCTATTGTGCCAAAAATCATTAGGGTATTAAGTAAAGATCATGTACCATGAAGATATTTTGTAAATTTCCTATCGTAAATGTATTAAAACTTAATTTTTGATTAGTAATATACATTGCAAAGAACGTCATTTGTACAACTTTAAAGGCGATTTTCTCAATATTTAGATTTTTTTGCACCCTCAGATTCCAGATTTTCAAATAGCTATATCTTATAAAGTTAAATCATACAATACATCAATGGAAAGCTTATTTATTCAGCTTTCAGATGATGTATTAATCCCAATTGACCCTTATGACTGGTTTTGTGGTCCAGGGTCACATATAATAACCCTGGAGAGGATCAAACTACCTGATCAACATGTAAATCAACATGTAAAGCAATAAGAATTTGAATTATTAAAAACTATTTAGAACTATTTGAATGATGGTTATGAAAGGTGCTTGTTGTATCAGGTTGGTACTTGTAGACACAAATTTGTTCCCTGGTGAACTAATATATGAGATTAAAGCTCGACAGATAAAGAGAGAGCTGCATGCATTAGGTATTCAGCCAGCGAATGGACTGCTCTGTGGGTGTTGAGTCCAGGTGCAGAAATGGCCACTTTGTTATTGTGGTTTAGGTTACGATTTTGCAATTATTTAAATATGGAAATACTATGGTAATAGGGGCAAGCAGCCTATTCTGTGATTGTGAGAATGATTAAATGTGAAAAATATGTAATACAGTCCCAACTCCTTGCTTTAGCTCCCACAATGATAATGCGTTTCACATCTGCGTATTTGTAAGGAAACTCCACAAGCACGCAGCGTAATGATCTCTCAAAGTCTCAAAGCAAAGCACACTGTTTTCAATTTTAAAACAAATCTTCTTGAAATGCAAGTCAAAAAATAAAAAACATCCGACAAAGAAAAAATTTAATCCTTCCTACATAGGTTTCTTTAGTAAATAAGTGTCCATGCTTGCCTTACTGACAGAGTGAAGAATGTGATGGTGACGGAGCATTATGGAGTGCTCGTGGAAGACTCTGCTGCTGCTCGTCTGCACGTCTTTGGGAGTGCAGTACACTGCTATCCGCTCCCTCCGCGACTCCTTCAGTGGCCCATGCCAAGACTCCGCCCACTGCCAAGGACGCCAGGGTAAAGGTGAGCCACTGTCCTGTAACACAAAGCATTAGATTTTCAGAATGACATTTAAAATTGTATGAGAATCAGTGCTGTCACTGGAAGAAAGGAAATGAAACTTGGATGTGGAAATCTGTGGTTTTATTCGAATTATATCAGTTTTACAATCCCCTACTGATGGATTGTATTCACATCTATTCTGATTAACAAATCAAAAGGTTTTCATCTATCTGCATCTGAGTTATGCGAATTATGCTGTACAGATTCATGTTCCCATCATGCAATATATTTATTAAAGCTGGGATGAAACTGTTGAAATGACAGATCTTTGCTAGAGAAGTATGTTGTTTCAGATTGAGTTTAAAAGTACAAGGTCAAAAAAACAAACAAACAAAAAAAACAAAACATGCATAGATGAAATCAATAACATGTATTTTAAAACAGATAGGGTGAATTTTCATTTCAGGCTGAAATATACTGGATAAAATAAACCTAGCAGTGATTCAGAAAAATCGAATTAAATGACTTCTAACGCACACACACATACAAATCTTCAAGAAATATTCCAGACATTTAATAATTTAATTTGTTCTTTTCTCTAAATAAAATATTTCAAACAAAACATTATTTCTTAGGATAATTTGTTTTTATTCTTCAGAAAAATCCTTCAGGTCGCACAAATTCTTTGTTTTTTCAGCATTTTTGTGTATTTGAACCCTTTCCAGTAGTGACTGTATGATTTTGAGATCCATCTTTTTACACTGAGGACAACTGAGGGACTCATATGCAACTATTACAGAAGGTTCAAACGCTCAATGATGCTCCAGATGAAAAATGATGGATTAAGAGCAGAATTCGAAGATCAGGGTAAATTTAACTTATTTTGTCTTCTGGGAAACGTGTAAGTATGTTCTGTAGCTTCTGAAGGGCAGTACTAAATGAAAAAAATATGATATTTAGGCAAAAATAAGGAAACTGTACACATCTTCATTCTGTTCAAAAGTTTTTACCCCCTGGCTCTTTATGAATCTAGATTAATAATTAATGATTTAACTTATTTTGTCTTCTGGGAAATATGTAAGTATCTTCTGTAATTTCTGAAGGGCAGTACTATATATAAAAAAAAGATCTTCATTCTGTTCAAAAGTTTTCACCCCCCGGCTCTTATTGAATCAAGATTAATAATTAATAATTTAACTTATTATGTCTTCTGGGAAACATGTAAGTATCTTCTGTAGTTTCTGAAGGGCAGTACTAAAAAAAAAAAAAAGATCTTCATTCTGTTCAAAAGTTTTCACCCCCTGGCCCTTAATGAATCAGTTTTCCTTCTGAAGCATCAGTCATTGTTGAAAAGGGTTCAAATACACAAAAATACGGAAAAACCAAATAATTTGTGTGACCTGAAGGATTTTTCTGAAGAATAGCAGGCAGTTTAACTGTTCAGGGCAAACAAGAGGCTCATGAACAACTATCGCTAAAAAAAAACACACAGCTGTGGATCATTCAGGAACAACAGTATTAAGAATCAAGTGTATGTAAACTTTTGAACAGGGTCATTTTTATAAATTCAACTATTATTTTCTCCTGTGGACTATATGTAAACATCTTTTATGTGAAATATCTTATTTAAATCAGTAACATGCATTTTGTATGATTCCTCTTATTTTGATAATAACTAACATTTAGCAGATTCTGCAAGGTTTATGTAAACTTTTGACCTCAATTGTATAACTCAAAAACACACAGAGCTCAAAAACCCATCTATTCATGTGTACTCAGTTTCATCTGCATTCAGGTCCAAGTGCCAGGATGCATTTTTAGACACAGTTTAAGCCCTCCATTAAATTATAGTTTGCACAGAGACTTAAATTCAATTATAATTCATGTTTGGTTATGGATGTAGCTATAGCTGGTTTGACAAGATCATCCTAAAGGATTTGAATGACATTCTTTCTGTAGGCTTATCTCTCTCAGGTCATCACTTCTGTAATGAGTAAGTTTGTAAGAAAAGTCATTAGCAGGGAAATGTTAGAAATGCAACCTGGAAATTCCCCCTTCATCCGCTGCAAGGAGCGAGAGATGGAATATCAATAATTAATTCTACAATTATCTCATCATTAATCTGCCGTAATATGTCCTCACGGACCAGCTGTTTGCACTTCCAGCAAGCGTCGACTTGCACAACCTAATGTGCCACGCGCAATCAGTCTCTCATCAGCCATAATTACAAGCGTTATCAGTCTCTCCCACCCTCCTGCTATATATAGTAATTGTTCATTTTGAGCAAAAGTCACATAATCTTTCTTCGTATGTGGAGAAAAGCAGTCATTGTTCATATTTCAATTTTAGACGCTTTTTCAAATATTGCTTGAAAATGGTGAAATGATTACCACCACAGAAGGAGGCAATCCAAGTCTTCAAAACAACATTATTACTGCTCTACGTTTCCTCTCTGTGGGCAGAATAGGTTTTTGAATTCCACTGGACTTTATTACAGTTTTTGTGAAGATTATATTACAGTGTTTTTTCTCTAAATTAAAGCTCCAGGTATTTCCTTACCCAAATAACTGATTGATTAAAGATGAAGCTGAACTAATTGGGTCTTTTGTGGCCATATAATGTCCTCTGAGGTTTCAGAGCAGCGTATTATCTCACTTTCTCTTCTTCTCTTCCCTAGAGCAGAGATGGAAATCTCTTTGCGATGACAGCCACGGCGTCCCTGATGAGACCGCTGCTCGAAAGCACATCCTTCTGTTTGCACAAACCCGCAGTGGCTCCTCATTTACCGGACAACTTTTCAATCAACATCCTGGCATGTTTTATCTTTTCGAGCCTCTTTTCCACGTGCAACAGGCCTTTACCAATTCTAGCAGCCGTCTGCAAAGAGCTTTGGATGGCAGAGCTCTTCTGGGAGCCTACCGAGACCTCCTTCTCAATCTCTACAACTGTGACTTCAGCTTCCTAGAAAGCTACATTCGCCCCGAACCACAGGATCACATGACCGGGGCCTTTTTCCGCCGCAGCTCCAGTCACGCCCTGTGCACGCCGCCTGTCTGCCAGGAAGGGGGCGAGGAGATTCTAGCCGGGCAACCGGATGAAGTCTGGTGCCCGAAAAAGTGCCAGGCATTGAACCTCACGCTAGCCTCTCAGGCGTGCCAAGCACGAAGCCACATGGCCATAAAAACAGTCCGTATCCCAGAAATAGGCGACCTCCGTACGCTTTCAGAAGACCCCCGTTTAGATTTGCGAATCGTCCATTTGGTAAGAGACCCCCGAGCCATTCTCGCCTCCCGCATGACTGCTTTTGCTGGCAAATTCAGGGCTTGGAAGATCTGGAACGCCACCGGCCGTCAACCACGCTACGTGGACCTCACTCAGATCACGAGAACATGCAGAGACATCGAGTACTCTGTGGAAACCAGCCTGCAGAAACCCACATGGCTGAGAGGGAGATATCTTTTGGTGCGCTATGAAGACTTGGCCTTGAATCCTGAGGAAAAGGCCAAGGAGATATACAGATTTCTGGGCCTGGACCTGGATCAAAGAGTCCTCGCGTGGATCGCTCATAACACCAATGGCACTGGTGCATCTTCTTCAGAGTGGAACTATAAGTACTCCACTACAAGAGACTCGAAAGCCACAGCTCAGAGTTGGAGAATAAATCTGAATTTTGATATTGTTAAGACAGTTCAATCTCTTTGTAATAGAACTCTTGCTCTCCTAGGCTACAAGCTTGTCCGGTCTGTAGATGAACTGAGGAATATAACAAAAAGTTTAATGGAGCCAAGGACGTAGTAAAGTTCATTTTTAAGTGAGCTACTTAAAGTGACTTATATTGCTTTCAGTGTATGCACTGAATCAAACAGGACTCAACAAAGTACATTGGTTTTTCAGTTTGTTTTGACAATTTGCATACTAATTGTCAATGCCATGTAAATGCAACATTTTAGATCCTATTTGGTGAAAACTTAGCTCATGAATAATAATCAGATCATGAATACGATACTTGGTACTTTTTCTTAAAGGTATAGTTTACACAAAAATATAAATTCTGTCATTAAGTACTCAACCTCATGTCGTTCCAAACCTGTAAGACCTTCGTTCATCTTCTGAACATGAATTAAAGGATTAGCTCACTTCCAGAACAAAAATTTATAGATAATGTACTCACCCCCTTGTCATCCAAAATGTTCATGTCTTTCTTTCTTCAGTCGTAGCGAAATTATGTTTTTTGAGGAAAATATTTCAGAGAAAATATTTTCAGAGTTTGAACTTCCAAAATGCAGCTTCAAAGGGCTCTAAACAATCCCAGCCGAGGAAGAAGGGTCTTATCTAGCGAAACAATATGTACTTTTCTTGAATAAATCAATATTTATACACTTTTTAACTGCAAATGCTCGTCTTGTCTAGCTGAAAATGAAAATGAGATGGGAGTTTTTCCGACATACCCTAACTGTCTTAAACTGGATATATAGGCCTATGGAGAAAATTTAAATGTTTTCCTCAAAAAACAATTTCTTTAGGACTGAAGAAAGAAAGACATGAACATCGTGGATGACAAGGGGGTGAGTAAATTATCTGTAAATTTGTGAACTAATCCTTGAAGTTATTTTTGATAAAATCCGAACGCTTTCTGACCCTGCATAGACAGCAACGCAACTGAAAAGTTCAAGGCCCAGAAAGGTAGTGAAGACATTGTTAAAATAGTCCATGTGACATCAGTGGTTCAACCTTAATTTTATGAAGTAACAAAAACACTCTTTGTGCGCAAAGAAAACAAAAATTATGAGTTTATTCAACAATTGTTTTCAAGCAGAGGAATGCACATGTATGTGTCGTAGTACTCTCATGAATGGAGGCGAAGAACTTTTTACTAAAGTCGTTATTTTTGTTTCTTCGCATACAAAAAGTATTCTCGTAGCTTCATAACATTACGGTTGAACCACTGATGTCACATGGACTATTTTAACAATGTCCTTACTACCTTTCTGGGGATCAGAAAGCTCTCGGATTTCATTAAAAATATCTTCATTTGTGTTCTGAAGAAGAGCAATGGACTTACAGGTTTGGAATGACATGAGTGTGAGTAATTAATGACAGAATTTTCATTTATTTTTGGATAAACTATCCCTTTAATTATGTAAAGTTCTTAATATCCATAAGCCAGGCCTTTAGAATAGCATGATGCTAAATAAGCACCTATGCCTAACATTTTCAGCCTGTAAATGTGCATTAATGCGACCAAAGAACCACCGATAAAAGCACAGCAGACATGCCAGTGATGAACATGCCAAAGCTGGTCAAATGATCAAATAAATAACATGTATTGTCTGGACGAGCCCTTAAATGGCCTTAAGTATGAATGTTGATAAGCGAATATGTCCTTACAACCCCATAAACAGCCAAACAGAGATCTAAAATGACTGAAATGTCACTCACTGCTATTGAAAAGCCCTCTTCAATGTTGTCTTAAAAGCAAAGTCCCTAATGAAATGAAGTCGGCACAGAAGGTCATGTCAAGTTTTAAATCACTGACAGACAGTTCAATGTGTTTCCATCCACTGAAGTCCTCTAATTTTTATTTTTTATTTTTTTTGTAAACTCTAACTTCAAAAATGATCTCCCTCCGATGGCTTTGTGAGTCAGAGTCAGTGATTATTTCTAAGCGCGGTGTCAACACTGGGAAAAGCACTTTGGAGCTATGCAGCCACTTTGCAATTTATGGATAACAGATATGAAACTATACAAATCAAAATCCTCTTTTAATTAATATGCTATCTCTTGTTCACAGGGCCCCCTTGAGGCTGAGCCTTTGGCTGCAGCCCATGTGATCCCTTGGGTTAATGTGGCCCTGCTAATTACTGTTTTAGTTCATATCATGGATTAAATTACTAAACCCATGAACACATCACATTTTGGAGCTCAAATATCTGCCAGTATGTAATGAAAATGTCATTTCATTGCATACATGTGTTGCATTGTGTACTTTGTGTTGCATACATGTCTCTGCATAGAAATGCAATATTGAATTGTGTCAGTCTTTAGCCTTAAATACTTGGATTTTAGGTTGTCTTGTTAAATTTGTGTTGTTGTATATGCCATTCTGTCAGCTACTTTAAGCAATTTATTACTTCTATGTGAAACATGCCCTTAAATGCTAACACTTTTACATATTGGAAATATGCTGTATAAACAACTGTTCCTCATCTCAGGTATACAATGATTAAATGCAATTTTCAGCTGCACTGCCAATTAATAAATATGCAGAGAAAAGAGGAAAACTATATGGGTGAATATATTATTCCTCTTCACATTGTTTCAGAATTTTTTTGGTTCGCATTTATATTATGTGTTTGTTTCATTCAATTATTTATTAATGGAAAATTATTTATTTATGGAAAAAGGTGTGAGACACTGTCCGACTGTTTTGTAGAAGTATTAATGATAGGTTCTGAGTGCTTATTTGTTTATATGAAAGCTTTCTATGTTACACATGAACACATTGACCTGTGTTATTTATATTTAAACAGGACTGGTGACAAATGGAAATTAATCTGAAGCACTGGTTTTGATGTAGGTGTTTGTTGCTGCTGTATGGCCTGCTATTCTCATCAGTTTTCCACTTTCTTTCAATACTTGACATTGGTGGTGTTCTGCTGAGGCTGGAGCATTTGGTGAAGTGCTGATCATCTTCTCAACATCAGCAGTCCAGCTTTAGCTTGAAAATCGAAAAAGTGATTACCAAGGGACATGGCCATAATTCAGACTCTCGTTTTGTAAGTTCCTTTTGTTTCCAAAGACAAGGATGCCTGACATTAACATATTAATGGATAATAAGCATTAGATTGATGAATACAGAGTAGCTATTTCCTCACGTAGATACAAAATCATCAGAAAGATTTTTTATTCATTTTGGAAAGATTTATGGTGAAATCAGCACCATTTAATATAATTTTGAGCATTCAACATAATAGGAGATTTGCGCATGGAAGAATTAGTGAATCGTTCATTTACATGCAGCTGTTCAAATGAACTGATCCATTATACTGAATCAGACTTCCTAGTGCTGAGTACGCCTTAAAACGCCGCACCACTCCAGTGAGTTTAGATTATGCGCAATGAAGAATCAGTGAACCGTATTTATACACAATTCTTCAAATGAACTGATTCATTAAAATAAATCGGACCTAGCACTAAATACGACTGAAACGCAGCACAGCTCAGCTGCATGCAGTCTGCTAAGAGATTTTGCGCAAGGAAGAATTAGTGAATCGTTCATTTACGCGAAGCTGTTCAAATCAGCTGATTGATTAAAATTAACCGGACTTTTTATCACTTTGTACGACTGAGAAATGCAGCACAGCTCAGGTGAGTTTAGTTTTACAACTGTATACTGCGAATGTCGTAGATTTTGCACAGGGAAGAATCAGTGAATCGTTCATTTGCACGCAACTGTTCAAATGAACTGAAATAAACCGATTCATTAAAATGAATCGGACGTCCTAGCGCTGAGTATGACTGAAAACGCAGCACAGCTCAGGTGAGTTTAGTTTTACAACATTATACTGCGAATTTAGGAGATTTTGCACAGGAAAGAATCAGTGAATCGTTCATGTACGCAACGTCGGACTGGTTGGTAAAAAACATTCGCTTTTTCGGCGCGCGTAAAGAAATTATGTTTTTTGAGGGAAACATTTCAGGATTTTTCTCCATATAACGGACGATTTTGAACTTCCAAAATGCAGTTTAAATGTGACTTCAAACAATCCCAAATGTGGTTGTAAACGATCCCAGCCGAGGAAGAAGGGTCTTATCTAGTGTAACGATCAGTTATTTAAATAAAAATAATACAATTTATATACTTTTTTGTGAAGCGGTCGTCTTGTCTTACTCTCCCTGAACTCTGTGTATGCTAGCTCAAGACAATTAGGGTGTGTCGAAAAACTCAGACCGTGTTTTCTCCCTCAACTTCAAAATCGTCCTATCTCGCTGTTTTACCTTTTTTGTTAGGGGTGTTTGATCTTCTTTGCATGTTCACTTTGCAAAAACTGGGTTGGTACTTCTACAGCGATGTAGGATGATTTTGAAATGACTTTTGAAGTTGTGGAGAAAATAGAGTTTTTCGACATACCCTAACTGTCTTGAGTCAGAATACTTGAGTTCATAGGGACAGAAAGGCAAGGCGAGCGTTTGATATTAAAAAGTATTTAAACAGTATTTTTTTAATGAAAAACGATCGTTTCGCTAGATAAGACCCTTCTTCCTCTGGGATCGTTTACAACTGCATTTGGGATCATTTGAAGTCGCATTTAAACTGCATTTTGGAAGTTCAAAAATCGGGGCACCATAGCAGTCCGTTATATGGAGAAAAATGCAGAAATGTTTTCCTCAAAAAACATAATTTCTTTACGACTGAAGAAAGAAAGACATAAACATCTTGGATGACAAGGGGGTGAGTGCATTACATGTGAATCTTTGTTTTGGAAGTGGACTTCTCCTTTAAGTTTACAACATTATACTGCGAATGTGGGAGATTTTGAGCGAAGGGAGAATTAGTGAATGGTTCATTAACACGCAACTGTGCAAATGATTTCATTAAAATAACTTCCAAGTGCTGAATACAACTGAAAACGCAGCACAGGTCAGGTGAGTTTATTGTTACCTCAGCTCGCTCGGTTCTAACGCTTTGGGTGCAATACAACGCAATTAAACTGCAATGTGACAATTTGTAAGACTACAGGCGAGCTGCTTTTCAGATTCAGTGTTTTGAATGGAGAGAACCAGCGTCACGCTGCTCAACAATGCAGTTTAATTAGCTATCAGTTGCTAATTTTAGCTGGTTACTCCCCTGCGTTGTAGTCTACTTATAAAAGTGGCAGGAAAAAATATTAGATTTTCTCATTTCATGACAGTGCAATATTATTGCTTCCAGTTTTGGATAAAGAAAAAAACAAGTCTGGCTCAAGAGAGGCATTATGAGTAAATGGTTGCAAAAACACCTTACCACACGGATACTGCGAGATGAGTCACTGTCTTCTAAAGAAAGCCCAAGTAAATGTAACCACTGGGTTCTATGCCAGGACGTACTTTCTACCCAGAATCCGAGGGGTTAAAAGCACCCTGAGGGAGTAATCCTCCCTCATTTACAATCACTCTCTGCCCTGCAGCTGCTGACTGCAGGGTTATTTCTCAGAGGCCCTGAGAATATATCCATAGAAGAAACTCAATAGAAACGGGATTTAAGATGGAGGGAGAAGAGAAGCCATCTCTCTTTGAACTTAATCTGCAAAGGCAACACAAACCGGCAATAAAGCAGAGTTTATGACACCCTCTGAGAACTGTTTCATTGGCTTTTCCATCGCACCCTGACATACAAAGACACCAGCCGCCTGAGTCAGCCACACAGTTAATCGCCCATCTCTTCACAGCCAATATCAGCCCCCTCTGTCCCTCTTAACCCCTCTGACAAATTTAGACCTCCGAGGACGGCGGTAACCGATGTTCAGAACGAATCCACAATGTGTGGGGGCGTACAGTGTGCTTTTGTACATGTATTAGCATGAAGAGATGGAAGTGAAGTGGCCACAGGTCAAGAGTCTAGCATATGCTCAGTTGCCAAGAAAGAAATGAAAAAGAGGAAAAAAATCAACCTGCTCTCTACGAATGACCCCTTTTTTCTTAGAAAACTATCACATAAAGGTCAGGCACAGACTTGTGGGAAAGGAAAATTAGTCTGCTGCAGAATGAACATACACTCTAAAAAAAAATGCTGGGTTATTTTTTTTTAACCCAAATGCTGAGTTCAGCCCACTGGATCATTTTATTGTGTTATTTTTAATATTTTTTACCCAGGTGCTGAGTAGTTTTTCTGTAACTAAGTTGCTGGGTCATTTTTAACACTGGGTTATTTTTTTCTACCCAACGGCTGGGTTAAGCCTGTCTCTGATGAAACAACCCAGCTGCTGAGTTACAGTCAGTCAGAAAGCACGAGGAGACGAGAGACCGGTTCTTAGCGGCGCTGATTTGTACTTCAGAGAAATAAAGATTTGTATACATTTCATTTCATTTATAAAGTCTTTACTATGCTGTAAATTGTATTATGTTACACAAAATTTTAATTCTACTTTTAAATGTTACATTTTTTTTATGTCTAAAATGTTTATTAAACGAGTTTAAATGTATGTAATAATATAAACTATGTTCATCTTTTGATTATTGCTGTTGTTTTCCAGTTCCAGTCCATTTTAAACCAGCAATATAATCATTTTTAAACAATAGTTGACTTAAATAAAATAACCCAGCATGTTTAGTAAAAACATTTAACCCAACCAGCAGAGTCAAAATAACCCAGCATGTGTTCTGTCCAATATTTACCCAGCGCTGGGTTGCCAAATAACCCAAGTTGGGTTGTTTTTAAATCAGCATTTTTTAGAGTGTGAGAACTGAATGTAGCAAATATTATGGAGATAAGTATTGCTTATTTATACAGCTCTTCTGTCAATGCTCAAAATACAAAGTTACTATATTTACATGTGTGCTGTAGTCTCTCAAATCAAATATTAATCCTCATTTTAAATAATTTTTGCTTTTACGCCAAAGCCATCTGTTAGAAAAGGCAGTTTTCCAGGCACACTGAGTCAGGTCTAAAGGTGTCAAACCAGGAAAATGTTTCTATTTTAAATTTCACATTACATATTCTCAGCATAGCATTAAATTTAATAAATTTAACTGCTTTGAACTCTCTCGTTTGCTAGTTAGATTGAGACAATTTTTCTTCTTTGATTTGAATGCATTAAAATTCTAGTTTTTAGTTTATTTCCAGGTTCAAAGAAAAATCCCTGAATTTTTATGTAGTTCAAGGCTTTTGGACCAAACTGTGCAGTTTTCAAATACATGGCAACCATGTTTTATTGAAACAGACGATGAAGCATGAACTGATCCTAAAAATTTTGAAACAAATCCAATATTTTCTGCCCTCTCCATCATACCAGTTTGAAACTGCATCTCCATCCATCTCACTCTCAGATTTTCAATATCCACAGTAAAACTTAAGATGAATCACTCTCTAAGCTAACTGTGTTTAACGCTATGATCTGCAAAGACTGATTTGACAAATACTGTGCAGGCAGTAAACTATACGAGTAGGGTACAAATAAAAATATGTGTAATTTATGAACGGCCAAGACATAATCTTCAGACCATTTCTCTGCATAACGACGTTGCTTTGAAAAAAAATAATTTGTGTTATCTATCTCGCTTGTCTCCTTTTCAGAACAAACTGGTACATCTGGAAAGCTGTACGAAAATGGATTCAGTACCCACGAGGAAAGCATAGCCTTACGAAAGACTTTCAAACTGCCTTGTTCTCTCCATCTGTGAAGGTAAATCATAAGTCCACATAATTAAAATAATGAAATGCTCAATTGACGCCCCTCAGGTGCCATTTGCTTGAAATTTCGTCTGATGGGGGCATGAGACAATTGCTGAAGCAATTCTACACGGCGAGGAGTAATTAGCCATATTACAATTTGCAGTAATAGGCACCATAAAATTGAATCCCGAACACTCTCTATATTTCATGAGCCTGTATCTTTTTATAGTCTCTAGTGGGCCCAGGGCCATAGAAGGAGTGCATGATGTTTCACTGCTAAAAAAGGAGAGAATCTCAGTGCAGGAATGGAAGAAATGCAGCTTGAGAACAGGATTGAGCGGAAAATCGGTGTGTAGGTGTATGTATGTGCGCATGTGTGAGTTTGCATGCTAGTATACAACTATGCAAACTTAGCATCTGTTCTGTCAGTGTTTTTCAGCAAACCCGGCACCCTCACTTTCACTCCTCCCACACTTTATTTTCTCTAAAAATCACATTCTAGGCATTTCGAGACAATGTTTTTTTGTTCATGAAAAGATGATTACCTACAAGTCAACTTTACAAACCGTAATATTCTCCAAAGTGGTCCAAAGCTAGTTTGTAAGTGTGTTTCAGTCTGTCTGTCAGTACATCAGTAGCTTAAAAGCAGTAATGTGCATTTGTTACAGTAAATGGCACGCTTACGCAATGGCATGCTTCATTTTGACCATTTCACCATGAACTTTGTGTCAAGAATAGCTATGCTGCAAGCGTCATGTGCTTGTGAACCGCAGCATGCGGCGAGACAATGCATTCTGACAGCATACCAGTCAATCTGTTTCCAATATTACTCCTTTTCCACACTCTTTGTTGTTTAGATATTCTTGGGTTTCTTTTCTGATGTTGTTTTGTACAGATTTTATATTGCCAGTAGATTTCACGCAATAAAATATTATATTCAGAGTTCTACTGCAATTCAGGCTAGGTCATAAAGTGTTATAAGTACTATAAAAACAATAACATATTATGCTGCATTGTGGGATAACACTGTGAAGAGTTTCGTTTGAAGTCACCATTATGATGACTACTGTTCCCTCTGGCTGGGAAGTTGTGTTTACTTTTAATTAATTGACTCCCAGCAGATGTGTCTCAGAACACAATCGGTTCCATTGTATTACACGGAGAAAACAAGCTCTGATTGTAGGCTAACTTGCATTCTACAATATACATAGGACTATTACATGACATGTTACAGAAACAATGTAATCTTCTATAAATAATTAAGGGTGGCTGAGGTGTTTGCAATGCTTTTCTAGTATTGTCAGCCAGGAATGCAAAAATATTAACACTTGACTGATGTATCTCAACAATGGTAATGATTTTAGATCTCATCATTACATAGAAAGTAATTTAAAGTGATAGGTCACCCAAAAATGAAAATACTGTCATTAATTAGGCTACTCAGTTTCATGTCGTTCCAAACCTTCGTTCATCTTCGGAACACAAATTAAGATGTTTTTGATGAAATCCGAGAGGTCTCTGACCCTACATACACTCTAAAAAGTGATGGGTTACAAATAACCCAACTTGGGTTATTTGGCAACCCAGCGTTGGGTAAATATTGGACAGAACACATGTAAATGTTTTTACTCAACACGCTGGGTTGTTTTATTTAAGTCAACTATTGTTTCAAAATTATTATATTGCTGGCTTAAAATGACCTGGAAATTAAAAATCAGACACAGAATTAGAGGCAACAGCAATAATCAAAAGAAGAACATGTATTATTAAGCATGAACACCCATGGACAAAAATATAAGACAAATTGAATTTATTTTGGTGAAAACAGAATAGTTCACAATATTACATTTAAACTCATTTAACAAACGTTTTAGAATTGAAAAATGGAACATTTAAAAGTAGCATTTTAATTTAATTTAATTCAACCCGTTCTCTGTAATCACACTCTAAAAAATGCTGGGTTCAGCCCGTTGGGTCATTTTATAGGGTTATTTTTACCCAGGTGCTGGGTTATTTTTTAACCCAAATGCTGGGTTCAACTTGTTGGGTCATTTTTATAGGGTTATTTTTAATTGGTTTTTTTACCCAGGTGCTGGGTCATTTTTAATGCTGGGTTATTTTTTTCTACCTTACCGCTGGGTTAAGCCAGTCTCTGGCGAAGCAACCCAGCTGTTGAGTTACAGTCAGAGCGTGGGCTTTTTGAGTCTTCTAGGAGAGAGCAGTTGTCATCACCCTGATTTGGTGCACTTTTTCAGCGAAATAAAGGTTTGTATACATTCTATTTCATTTATAAAGTCTTTTCTGTGCTGTAAATTGTATTATTTTATGCAACGCAACATAAGGATGAGATGTCAGCTGCATCTGCAGCATCACTTTGCATGATGGAAACGCCTTTCACCTTGCATAAAATAAATGGATTTTATTCGTTATAGTACTGAGTTTAATTTAATTTGATGTTAAAATATGTTCTCTAATGTCAGTACTGTTTGTTTAAGGGCAGGTTTTGGAGTCAGTCACGGCATCTTTCAGCTATGAGTAAAACGCGAGGCCACGGTCTGGGTCTGAAGTTCGCATTTACCCCAGCGAACAGCAGCCCTTCACCGGCTCAGATTTCAGCAACACACCAGCATGAGAATTAGTGCTATTTCTGTAAAAAGCGATTACAGGGAACAGTTGAATACACTAAAATTAAAATGCTGCTTTTAAATGTTACATTTTTTGTCTAAAATGCTTGTTAAACAAGTTTCAATGTATGTAGTATTATAAACTATGCTGTATTCACCCAAATAAATTCAATTCGTCTTGTATTCTGTCCACACTGTAAAAAACACAATTTGTTGAGTCAGCTTAAAATAATTTGTTACCCTGCTGCCTTAAAATTTTAAGTTCAGTCAACTCAAATAAGTTTAGTCAACTTGAAATGTTAAGTTGTACTAAGTGACAACTTAGATATTTGTGTTTGTTTAACTTGTAAGTAACCCAGCTGCCTTAAAATTTTAAGTTGAATCAACTCAAAGATCTAAGTTGTCACTTAGTACAACTTAACATTTCAAGTTGAATAAACTTTTTTTTAAGTTGACTGAACTTAAAAAGGCAGCTGGTGACAAATTATTTTAAGTTGGCTCAACAAACAGTTTTTGTGTTCCATGTGTCAATGTGTGTTGCCTCTAGTAATTATGTGTGTGTTTGTGTGTTTTTTTATAAGTACCAGTCCATTTTAAGCCAGCAGTATATTCATTTTTCTAAACAATAGTTGACGTAAATAAAATAACGCAGCATGTTTGGTAAAAACATTTAACCTAACCAGCTAGCTCAAAACAATGTTTTTAACCCAGCATTTTTAGAGTGCCTTTTTCACCAAAGTAGTGCTAATTTGTGGGGCAAGGTGTCGCTGAAATCTGAACCGGTAATGGGGGGCTGCTGTTCGCCAGTGGAACTTCAGACCGTGGCCTCGCATTTCACTTGTAGCTGAAAGATGCTGTGACTGACTCCATAACCTGCCCATAAACAAACGGTACTGACATTAAAGAACATATTTTAATATCAAATTAAATTAAACTCAGTACTATAACGAATAAAATCCATTTATGTTATGAAAGGCAAAAGGTATTTCCATTTCCGAATTGACCGCTGCTCATGCAGCTGACTGACATCTCGCCCTTATGTTGCGTTGCGTAAAATAATACAGCACAGCAAAGACTTTATAAATGAAATAAAATGTATAATTAATTATAATTAATTTATAATTAATTATAAGCAGCTGGGTTGTTTCTTCAGAGACAGGCTTAAATTAGCGATTGGGTAGAAAAATAACCCAGTGTTAAAAAAGACCCAGCAACTTAGTTACAGAAAAACTACCCAGCACCTGGGTAAAAAGAAATATTAAAAATAACCCAATAAAATGATCCAACAAGTTGAACCCGGCATTTGGGTTAAAAAAAAATAACCCAGCACCTGGGTAAAAATATTAAAAACAACCCAATAAAAAAAAATCCTACTGTAAATTCACGCTTTCACACCTACATTTTCTAGACTGTAACTTACCACACAAGCCTTAGTATGAACTTCAGCTGTATATGAAGATGAATGTGGAGAAATGGCAGGCTCCCAGAGGCTGGTATGTAGTGGGAGGAGATCACATTAGATTGTGTGTGTTATTTATTCCACTGTATGATCAGATTATTTTATCCACCAAACATATGCAGCACAGGAGATGAAACGATTGGACGGACTAGTGGAGGGTTTGCACTATATGGTAGTGACTATTGTATGATGAAGGGGGAGAGGATTTACAGTACTTCTCTCTCCAAATGCTCTCTATTTCTCTCTCGCTCTCTCCCACTGGATCAAGGTGCACCAGAACTGTCAGCAAATCCACAATGAATTCCATACAGCACTCATCTTTTGAGTGAACTCATCCATAATTCAGCCTCGACGTCAACACACAACTTCACTCAAAGAAATCTTTCGTCCACATTTACCTTGTGTCTGTTAGGCCAGACGATACACACACGGGAGAAAGGAAAACTCTCGGACAAAAATGTGTCTCTGGGGGAGTGATGGGTGATGTGAAATACTGGAATGATTAGCTATATAGGACATGTTTTATGGTTTGAGGACCTCCAGAACTGGAGTTTTCAATGTCGTATTATCTTAAAAAGTTAAGTATACATGCATTTTAAGTGCAGGCTATGTTGCATATTTCTTGCTCCCGACAACCTTCTGCCCTTGAGATGGAAATGCTAATGAATGTCTCTCTCCGGGACTTCCTTGCAACTAAACACAAAGATAAACTGGTTTACTGTAATATCTATAATGATGGTGATGAAACTGTCAAGCTAGGATTTTTCCTGAGCTTTTAGAGGACAGTAAATTTCACTAATAATTTATAATCAAGCCCAATGGGATTTTTTTATGAGAATGTATATTGTTTGGTGTCCTCAAGCACTTGCTATTAGCTGCATCTATTAAATGGTGTTGACCTCCGATGAGCGGGAAGGCGAGCCAGTAAAGTCTGTGCTCAAATGCTGTTGAGTGCAAGCTAAATTGTGCACTGTGCTTGCAAATATAACTGAGAAAAAAAATAGTGGTTGTTGATTTATAAACTCATTTTTAGAAGATAGCCTAACTGAGGGGGCATTTACACAACACCGTTTTTAATAGTGTTTTGGGGACCTGAAAACGCACACTTTTAAAAAAGTGCAAGTTTTTAAAAGTTATGCTGTTATTGTCTCTTGAGTTTGTAAAAGCTGACATCATGCACATGCGTATTGCATGTTTGCGTAGTGTTTCTTTAGAATGTGACGTATCCCGTATTAAGACTTCTATAGTTTAATATAAGATAAATTATGTCTCTTACTGAAACATGTAGTAGAAAACCCATGAAAGATTTATGTTATTTTAAAAATTCACATTGTTTTACACATATATTGTATTTTGGGGCGCCATTATTTCGATGATGTGAAATGGTTGCACTCGGTGAGCTACTGCCGCTACCATTGCTATTTTTACTGCAACACAGAATAAAATACTGATATGATGCCACATTGTGCGGCTTTTCTTGTCATTTTCAGTTGTAGCACAACAAGAGAAGCGATGTATGTCTTCACTGCTTTCCTAGCGATAAAAAAAGGAGAAAAGAATGTCTATAGACAAATAAAACTTCCTAAAGACCTGCATCTTTGTTCTCTCTACTTTAGCCCTGATGCCTTTGAGACTTTTAGCAGACCACGGCTATTGAAACTGCTTGTAAATGGCAGAGACAAGAAATGCTAGATGCCATCCTGGCAGGATGTAAACATGCCGACGCTCGTCATGACATCCTCAGCTACTGAAGGAGTTTCTCAGTGCTGATTTCACTCGATATCTGAGGGTGTTTAGACTCCTTGTGGGGAAAAATCGATGGTATGGCATTTGGTTTAAGTGTACGCTTATATGCATCACCACCTGTAAGCTCTTTCAGTAGCTGTGGTCATTATATTAGTATTTTATTTTCTGAATTGTGTATTCTGAATTGTGTTGCGGTAAAAATAGCAGTAGGTAGCGCCAATAGCTTACAGAGTTCAACAAATTAAAGGCACCACCCCATAATCCAAAATATGTATTAAACGATGTGGATTTTTAAAAAAAATTACATCTTTAATGGGTTTTCCACTACATATTTCAATAAGAGACATCACTTACGTTATATTAATACAAGTCTTAATACCCGAGGTTCCCTTTAAGGCCTATTCACACCAAGACTGATAACTATAAAGATAACTATATTAGTGTCCACACCAGCAGACAATATTGTCTGTTTATTCTAAGCACATGCTCGTTTGCCACTTTAAATTCTTGAGCTCATTATAGCAGGATTGATTCTGATTGGGTGTCAGTGTATTTATTGTTCAACAGCTGAAAAATAATCATTTTAAAAGTGATTCCAACGATATTTCTCTGTGCCTTTATTGTTATAGCTGTGGTGTGGACTCTGCCATTCTTTAATCTTGAGAACAATTTTTAGAACTCGTTAATGGAGCTCAAGCCGAACCTCGGGTTCGAGCCTCTTTCAAAGACAACAAGCCAAATTCGTTGACCATTATTTAGCAGGACTGAATGCACTCTATAAAACAATTTGTGGAGTCAGCTTAAAATAATTTGTTACCCAGCTGCCTTAAAATTTTAAGTTCAGTCAACTCAAAAAAGCTTATTCAACTTGAAATGTTAAGTTGTACTAAGTGACAACTTAGATATTTGAGTTGATTCAACTTAAAAGTTTAAGGCAGCTGGGTTACTTACCCAGCTTTTAACAAACACAAATATCTAAGTTGTCACTTAGTACATCTTAACATTTCAAGTTGACTAAACTTATTTGAGTTGACTGATCTTAAAATTAAGGCAGCAGGGTAACAAATTATTTTAAGCTGACTCAACAAATTGTGGTTTTTGTTTTTTACAGTGTGGGCAGGCGAACTTGTGAAACAGTGTTTTTTGACAACGTTGTGGTCTGTACATGAAAAACGTGTTTTTAGCACATCGTTGTCATGTCAGTCTACCCTAACAGCCTACTCAGTCAACAGCAGTCAATAGGGTTTTACAACACGTCATCAATCGGCCATATTGACAGCACTGAATGTAAGCAATGCCATTGAACGTAACTCGCATATTTTGTTGATTATTGCTGCTGAAAATGGTCCATTATTGTCCGGGAAAAACATTTGGAGTACTGTAGACTAAAACAAATCAAGGAGAAGAGTGCAAAAAACTGGAACAAAACACGTTTGTGGTTGGCCAACACACACATTTCAACAACAACACAAGTCACATTTATTTGTATAGCACTTTATACAATACATATCAATAAATTGTGAGCAACTTCATAGTAATAAACAAAAAATAACATAACATGTTAATGTTCATCATTTATGAAACTTAAGTTTCAGCTAAAGCAGCTCCACAGAAAACTATTGTCATTATTCAGCTCAATTCAGATTCATTGTTTATTCAATTCATCAATTATGAAACAACTTAAAAAGCAACTAAGGAAAGTCCATGAAAATAAAGCCCACATTGTTTTGTTGTGTTTTAAGGTTAAACATCAGAGAAATGACCTGGCAGAAAATGACCAGTACATTTTCCATTTTTCTATAGATTTTTTTTTCTTGTAGTGTACAGAACACAATAGTGTCATTATCCAGTCTCAAGTTTTTTGTGTTCTCTTCCAATACTGTCAGTTCAGTCGGATCGATAATACTGGCAGCAAGGTTTGGGAAGTATTCCTCTTTCCTATTATTTTGCTATGCACGATTGCATGCTTTGTTGCATTTTATTATTGGAATTTAGCCCCTATTAGAACAGATCTGTGACCCACTTTTCTCTCTCCTCCAGTTGAGATCCTGTGAATAATACATTTGCATCATTAATTATCATGAACAATTAGACATCATAGAGTATGGCAGATTCACATAACTAGTAAATATGAGCTTGCATATTATGTAAGCACACTGCATGAGTTAGCAATTTGATTAGAACAGTTAAAAAAAAACTTTGTTCTTTTGTTTGCATCTCCAGAAGCCCTTTAGCCTGACACAACTGTTGACGGTAACAAACGACAGGCCTCTCCTGGACAAGCAGTCCATCTGTCTGTGTCAGAATAATTGAATTCCGTAAATACAATCAGAGAGCTCTGTTATGATAAATTTTGAATGATTCCTACCTCTGTAGTCTGTTTTATGGAGGGTATGACATATGATTCAGACAGATATGAAGATATGGACCAGCTTTGAGGCAAAAAATAGGCCAGTAATCCTTCACAGTCCAAATACACTGCTCTGTTGGTTCACAATGATTACCAGATTGAATATGAGGTCATTTTTATCTAAGAACTTCAGTGCTTGTTTATATTTGAGATGATCTGCTATTGGCTATACAGTTAGTGCTTCAAATTTGATTGGACGAGAGGCATTCCGTTCACTGATAAAGTTCTCTGAGAAGAGTTTGCTTTTGTACTAAAGCATATTCAGTTTAACATATCAAGCTGAAGGCAGTAACAGAGAGTTAGAAGAAACTATGATGTTTGTTTTGATCTATGGCTAATTAGATAATTTGAATATCTGTCCATTTTCAGACAGATCCTGTTGAATATTTATACTCCATCTGTTTTAGATTTCATTAGTCATAGCTTCCAGCATCACGTACTGTATAGCTTTTCTCTGATCCATTTTTTCAAACCACAATAAACTTCAGTGCTAATTGTGCACCTGAACTATAATTAAGTTTACAGTCTGATCAAACGAGTTAAAAAATGTTAAAAGTTAAAATTAGTTCATTTCACTGTGCATTAGTCATAACACCCCGTGTATCTGATCATGCTTCAAAAGAGCTTTGTTTAAAAGCCAGCCATTAATTAGGGTTTACTCTAGGCGGGCTCAAAGCGAGTCCCAACACTGATAATCCCATCTGATGCATCTGAGCTAGATAGCTCATTGATTGAGAAGCCCAGCTTTTGTACATGGGAACACAATCGACCAGACTACCAGAGCTTCAATGCAGTTAGCTGGTGAGGACAGACTGACAACAAAGGCACAATTGATGTTCTGTGGAGCTTTAGAGACAGTGGTGTTTAATTAGCCTACGTTGAAAGGCAAGTAAGAGCGTGCTTTACTTGGAGGGATATTTTCACCTCAAGTGATCTAGATTTCTTTTCACTCTGCTTTTAGTTTTAGCATTGCATGCATGTCGTGTTAAGATCAATCTATTGCGTTCAGTTTCATTGCTTCTTTCAGCATGTGATGCATGAGTGTCATCTAAAGCCGTAACCTCAACATGTGATCAGTTCCCAATAGAGCTTTGTTGGCTTAAGGCTCATCCAACATCACAGCTCCTCTGTTTTTCTCCTCCAAACCCAGTTAAAACCAGATGCACATCATATGAACTAAATCCCCTAATACGCCAGCACGCACAGTTATGTGCTCCATTCAGACAAGTGTTTCCCAAAGCATATGCCATTTTAGGAGCACGGGAGCATATGGCACGTTTAATTAGTGCAAGCTCATTTAATTTACAGACACACCTTGGTCTGTGGGACCTAGTTTATTGTGCTCTGGTTCTTTTGTGCTCGATAACAGAGGGCTTTGCTGGGGTTTCCAGATTAATGAATCTGCTTTATCCTTGCCATATTGCATTCGTTTGAGCCACCTGAGCTAGTCTCACACTTTTTTTTGTATCTGTTCCTGCTCAGTTTTTGATCTCTGGTGACACTGGGGGTCAAGGTTTGGCTGGTTAGCAAGGTCTAGTTTAACCCCTTTTGCACCATATGGCTGCAAAAGGCAGCTTTTTATTGCCATTCAGAAGTATCAGTGTGTTTTGACTGAATTGTTTTTTTCAAGCAACACATAAATCACAAATATTTCAGGATATTACAGGTGACGTGTTACCAGTGCCTGGTTTTGTTGGGAGGCCCTTCAAAGTGTGAAATGGACATCATTTTGTCTGCCTTTAGGATATTTTTTCTGTTTCTGTGGTGCCATCAGCCAGTCTGCGCTATCATTGCATCATTTTCCCGCAGCTCTGACGTAGTTTAACTCAGGGCAATTTTTATGTTAGGGATGCTCAGTATATTGGTATCATATCACATGACATTAGAGTTTTTAATATATATTGGTATCGGGCTATATTGCATATGACATTCTGAGAATGGAAGATAATGGCCATTCTACAGAACTGGTCCAAAGTCAGAGTTGAAAAAAAAAATCTCTTTTTCCAAAAAATGTGTATGTATGCAAATTGTATAATATCCAAGATACACATTTCTAGAAATTGTGCACTTAATTCTCATATTGTATTTTCAGAAAGTTTTGGAATATTTCTCCTCTCCTCAAATTTGTCACTACTGAAACACAGTAATAATAATTTAAATAGAAGGGTTGTATTGACCTATTAAGGTTTTGCTTACATCTACATTGTAAATTTTTTTTTTTGCTATCATAACATGTTTGTTGATAATTCATTATACTTTATTTTTGACAAACATCTCATGTTTTGGTCATAACAGCACATTTTTGGTAGTGACAGTAATGCTTTAGTAGTGACCACATCATTACAGAATTTTAACTTGCAAACTAAAACATTACTAAAACATACTAAAATACAAAAAACTGCATAACTGAACTAAAATATGATACAAGGATTTTGTGTTCCCTTTTGTCACTACCGAAACAATGATTGTCATGACTGTTACGGTAGTGACAATTTTAACACCCAAACAAACAAAGATGTCACTATCAAAACCCCACCAAATGTTTCTGTAGTGACAGTTTTAGATACTTTTGAACCTAGCTCGAAGATGCTAATCAGCACATGGTTAGCTAGCACAGTTCTGAACAGTTGTACACATCTAAAAACTAAATGTCAAGGGATAACACCCAAAAAAGTGTACTTAATTGCAGAAAAAAGGTGTTCGGTTGTGACATTATTTAAAGTTACACACAGATTTTTCAGACTTTTGTACACATTTACCTCAAAATGATGGGGCCTGTCTATTCACACCTTGTAGCTATGAGAGGGGGCGACACAGGAATATTTCCTGATCATAAATTTATGGATTTAGTTGAAATCAGTCTCAGCAAATGGACTAAAACATACACTGTTTCAGTAGTGACAAAAAAATGCGTGACACATTTTTTTTTACATAAACTTCCCTAATTTACAAGGAAAATAAAAAATGAATATTTTTTGAACTTCAGTTTTTAAAAGAATCAAAAAGATACTTTTAAAAGCAACAATGGAAAAATAAATACAAAAATTATTTCAATATAATTTTCATAATTTGAAATTTAGAGGTTAGTGTTTGGGAGAGCCACCTCCCAATTGAAAGTACCCAATAAATGATGATTTTATATATATTAAAGGGATCATCGGATCATATCAAGTTGATATGATTCTTTAGGGTCTTAATGAAAAGTAATATACTTTGGTTAAAAATTCTCAATGGTAGTGTAAAACAAAACCCTTTTTACCTTGTCACAATGAGCTCTGCAAAAATCATCTCATTCTGGTCGAGGTTGCTTTAAATGCAAATTAGCTCTGCTTGCTCCGCCCCTCTCTTCTCTCTGTGGAGTGATGAGCCTGTTTACTTCAGCCACGTTCAGCTGCTAAACTTGCTAACTAGCACATTATTAGGAAAGGCGATCGCAAAGATTCATAAAAAAACCTTATACTCACTTCTGCTGTAAGTGAAGCTGGATCACGAATGATTTGCACAAACATAGACGGTTATATGTAGATCGGGAGGCGGATTCCCTTCCCAAACAAACGTAATCCACTGCATCTTCAGCAGCTCAGATGTCGGGAGTAAATGACGACCACTATGTTCATTATTACATCCAGCAACGCAACACCTCAATTGCTCAATTCTTGTCTAACTTACATCCCTGCTCTGGCATCAAAACATGGAGGTTGGATTGTTATAGCTGATCTGAGGTAAGACGCTAATGTCAATCAACTATTATGGGAGTAGCCTCTGTCGGTGTGATGCCACAATAGAGAATATTATTTTTACAGATTAATTAAAAACCACTGCATGGATTTAATTCATTATAGGGTAGATTTGCACATACACTGCCAACACACATTAATGTTCAAACAACATATAAAAGTGAACTTAGCATCTGATGACCCCTTTAAGCTTACTGGTGTTTTAAATATTATAGTGGGTATCTAGTAAACATCTAAGATTTGAATACTTAAATGCTTTTTAAATGTGTTTTTTGGTTGTGGGACAGCAGTTTGCACCAATTCTGTAGAGTGGCCCATATAAAGACTGTAATTACTTATAATCAATTTACAACATGACAGTGTTTGCTTCATAACATTAATGTACTAATGAATAACAATGGATATTATTATATTGTACATTATACAGTAGTTATGTTGCTGTCTATACAGAGTCAGAAAACTCCTGGATTTCAAAATATGGAAAATATCTTAATTTGTCTTCTGAAGAGGATCAAAGGTCTTACATGTTTATAACGACATGAGGGTGAGTAATTAATGACAGAATGTTAATTTTTGGGTGAACTATCTTTAAATCTGAACCTAGCCTTCACATTTTTATCTTCAGCCAAAAACAAATACACACGCATGTCTTATCCTTCCACATTACACAATAGTATCTTGAGATGGAGATGCTATCTGCTTTTTATATGGCATTTTTGTCCAGTAGCAAGTGACTAATGGATCTAAATAGATCAAGGGACATTTATTGGCTTATCTGAGCACATACATGGCTGAATGCATGTGTATATGAAAGTCATCTTAAAAACAGAGCTATAGTTATCTATAATGGAAAAGATTAAATGCTCCTACCCCATTCTGACAATGTGATTTAGGCTAAATCAATGGAAAGATGTGGCAAACAAAACAACTACAGACTTCCTCCAAGCTTTTATGTGATCAATTTGTGCATGATTCAGTTCTGTCACTCCTAAAAGCCCTATTTTTACTCCTTTTAACCTTTTTGGTCTGGGACATGTGTCATGGTCTTCTGTTGTTGCTCAGTTCCCTTGTGGGTATGACAAATATCTAGTCATTATATAGTCATTTCTACCCAAAAAAAGACTGATGATTTGCGTTTGAAAGCATAGCGGCTATTATATATACAGAAGTTGAATGTGAAGAATACATTAATACTGCAAAATATGCTTTTTGTCACAAAAATGCTAAAGCAACATTCTTCCTCAGGGAGACATGGCCCTGATCCTTCAATCCATATTCAGGCTAGATCCGTGTGCCCTTGAGCATTGCATTCAGCGCTGCTGCGTATTATACTGTTTCGTTGTTTAAAATCAATGGAAATTTGAATTGTTCAATACAAGGAACAAAGAAGAAATTGTTCTGGTAATACTGAATAAAATCTTGCGCTGGCAGAAAATGAATTCAATCTGAAGAAGTAAGATTGTTGAAATAAATTATTTATATGTCTGATTCGTTGTGCTTGCGCAAAATATATTTGAGGGAAAGTATGATCCGAATCAATACACTCAATTAATGCTAAGTCTGTATGGATGGCTGTGAAATTCTGTGCTCTAAGGTTTTTGGAAAGGTCATATTATATGTAAATGTTTATGTGAATGTATTTTTTCCGATATTTGTTGTTGTTTTGTTAGTTCGTTCAATATAAAGACAAAATATTGAATGAAAGATCAAAGGCCGTCACTCCCTGGCTACACTGTTTTTTGATTTTCCTGGGAAGTGTGTCTAGCGTGACAATTGACTGACAAACTTGCTTTTGCCCTATTTGATTCTCCACATCTGAGCACAGCTATATGATGTGAATGTGGGTCAGGCATTTAAACCAGGGAACTAAAGATCCAAGCGTCTCGCCAGAATGTGTTTTTGAGAGTCAAGAGACCTATAGAGAGAGCATGGATAATTAAACTACTTTTGTTTTTTGCTAATTTACTCAGAAAATGTTTAGCCTCTAGCTTTGTAGTTTGGCCCCAAACATCTTTGACATTATAAGTTGATTAAAATTTAAACAAATTTAATCAAATTAAGATATTTTTTCATAGACAGCAGTGGTACTACCACATTCAAGACCCAGAAAGGTAGTAAGGATATCCTTAAAATAGTCCATATGACATCAGTGGTTCAACCTTTTAATATAGCTATGAGAATACTTTTTGTGAGCAAAGAAAACAAAAATTAATGACAGAAGTTTCATTGTACTATTCCTTAAAGTCAGATACAATTAAACTAATACATAATAGGTGTTGTTATATTCATCACACCCATTCTGTATAATTCTTTGGTGGTATGTGATAAATGTAACAATCAATTAAAAAGCTTTATAATGTGAATTTATGTACATGTACACTACTGTTTGTTTAATTATTATTATTATTATTTTTGTATTTGTTTATTTTATTATTATTTTTTAAATAAATATTCAGGAAGGCTGATTGAAAAGTGATGATAAAAATATTTATGTATAAGGTTACAAAAGACTTTTCAACACTGATAATACTAAATGTGACACTGAAGACTGGAGTAATAGCTGCTGAAAATTTCAGCTTTGTAATCACAGAAATAAATTACATTTTAAAATATACTCATGTATATATAAGTTATTTTAAATTATAATATTATTTCACAGTTTTACTGTTTTTGTTTTATTTTATATTATTTTTAATAAAGACCCCAAACTTTTTTTTTTTTAAACTATTTTATTTAAAGCTTTTTACAGACCCTAAGCATTTGAATGATATGGAAATAGTCTGTACTTTTGGACTAGCAGAAATTATAATTAAAATTTCAGGTTATATGCATTTTCTGCTGTTTTTTTGTTTTCTGTGCAAGTGTTCATGCTATGCATCATGCAAATAATTTTGCCATCAGTCCATAATTGTGATATATTCTTTTTCAGGAAAAAAAAATTCCCTCTAAATCTATAAAAAAAAAAATACTGTGGTTGGTCACTTGAAATGAGTTACGACAGAAGACTACAATTGTCCTCTGCTCTCCCTACTATTAAAGAGTTAGTTAACCTAAAAATGAAAATTCTGTCATTAATTACTCACCCTCATGTTGTTCCAAACCAGTAAGACCTTCATTCATTTTCGAAACACAATTAAGATGTTTTAGATGAAATCCGAGAGCTTTCTGATCCTCCATAGACAGCATGGGTCTATGGAGTCCTACCATGTTCAAAGCCCAGAAAAGTACCAAGAACATCAACAAAGTAGTCAAAAAAACCACCTTTATTCAACAATTCTGCATAACCCAGCATCATTTTGGAGAGTATCGCAACACATGCGCGCTTTCCTCTAAACAAAGCATTTTCTAGATAAGCACCATGCGTTGTTTAAATGCAGGGAAAGCGTGCAATTAAAAATACAAAAAATAAAATATAAAAAATAATGCAATTCAAATATTTTAACGCAGTTATTGGACTGGCCCCACCCCCAGATCATATATTTTATGCAGTTGACAAATATGACGCAGGGCATATTGCCCTAAATAATAAGTGTAATTTTTTTAAAATTGAGATTTAACATCATCTGAAAGCTAAATAAATAAGCTTTCCGTGGATGTATGGTTTGTTAGGAAAGGACAATATTCGGCCAATATACTACACAAGATACTATTTGAAAATCTGGAATCTGAGGTTATGGAATCAGAATATTGTGAAAATCGCCTTTAAAGTTGTCCAAATGAAGTTCATAGCAAGGCATATTACTAATAAAAAAATTACGTTTTGATATATGGTAGGAAATTTACAAAATATCTTCATGGAACATGATCTTTACTTAATATCCTGATGATTTTTGGCATAAAAGAAAAGTCAATAAATTTGACCCATCCAATGTATTTTTGGCTATTGTTATAAATATACTCGTGCAACTTAAGACTGGTTTTGTGGTCCAGGGTCACAAATGTGATTTTATACAACACTTCAGTAAATAAGAAGTTGATATTGTGTATATTTTAAACACAATATTATTTCTTTTTGCTCAATTTTGCAGAGAACATATTACCTTTGAAGCCATCGCAGAATTGTTGCATGTGTCCGACCAAGACAGTAGTGTTTAGTTTCTGAATGAATCCACGTTTTTAACGAATCGTATGAATCAATGATTCAAAAGCCCGTTCATAAAGAGAGCTGTTTAATTAATTCTTGAATCAATCAGCCGTCTAAACGAATCGAATCAAATGAGTGAATGACTCATAAAGATATGTACCGTCACCTGCTGGCAGATTTCGTTTCTTATTTAGTGTCATTTCATTTAAAAATAATAATAATAATATTTCAGTTTGTAATGTCTACTTGAAACTTTCTCATTTAACACAAAAATAGCATTAAATAATCTTTTGTGAGCATTATTCACAGTCAGATTTATTTTGTAATTAATTAATCAAAACATCATATAAGTTATTATATTTTAATCGACTGGCAGCCCTAATCTTAATTTGTGTTTCCGAAGATGAATGAAGGTTTAACAGGTTTGGAACAACTTGAGGGTATGTAATTAATTATATAATTTTAATTTTTGGGTGAACTATTCGTTTTTATGTTTTGTTTTTCTTTTTAATCAATGTCTTATTAAAAATAATGAACATTCTATCATTTTAATGATTAAAGATCACTAGGCCCATTGAACAGTTGGCTAATCAGCACATCTGTGCAGCCATTCTGTCTCATCAAGCCCTAGGTAGTAGGCTTAATGAATGGCTCTTTGCACTCACGATTCTGTCATTCATGTGTCAGTCTCTAACTGTCTTCCTCTTGTCCTCTCCTGACTCTGCTTTAGGAGAGCCCCGCTGTTCCTCCCAATTAAGACAGTAGAGCTGCCCGGTCACCCGCCGCTCACAACACTTTCCGACTTATCCTGTTTTCCACTTTGACTTCCAGACTGATGGGGGAAGGAGACGTGGAATTGCAAAAGCTTTGACATGGGCATTTATTTAAAGTAAATCACCCTTCCAAAATCCACTGTACCAAACGGAAGAACTGACATGCTGTCCGTGAATAAACATGATGAAGTTTGGAGAAATTCATGCATTGCATCACTTGCTCACCAGTGGATCCTCTGCAGTGAATGGGTGCCGTCAAAATGAGAGTCCAAAATGCTGGTAAAAACATCACAATCTACAAGTAATCTACATGACTCCAATCAGTCAACCTTGTGAAGTGAAAAGCTACGTGTTTGTAAGAAATGTATCATTAAGATGTTTTTAACTCTCGTCTGAATAGAGAAGAGAAAAATATGCACAGATCCAGAACACTTTACAAGTGAAAACTGTCCAAAACAGTTACAAACAAATATGTCAGTTGATTTTGATGTGACGGGAAAAACAGGGGATGGACTTTTTCACTAGGGGAAGCATTATTGTGGGTTATGGATACATAATTTAGCCAGAATTGATGGTTTAAAGTTAAAATATCTTTCTTAAAATATCTGATGGATTTGTTTATTGCAAACACCTACACTGTAAAAAAAAAAAAAAAAAAAAACACAATTTGTTGAGTCAACTTAAAATAATTTGTTACCCTTCAATGAACTCAAATAAGTTTAGTCAACATGAAATGTTAAGTTGTACTAAGTAACAACTTAGATATTCGAGTTGACTTAACAAAAAAATTGGTTTGTTACTAAGTTGAGTAAGTTACTGTAAAAAAATATTTGTCGAGTCAGCTTAAAATAATTTGTTACCTGGCTGCCTTAAAATTTTAAGTTCCGTCAACTCAAAAAAAAGTTCATTCAACTTGAAATGTTAAGTTGTACTAAGTGAAAACTTAGATATTTAAGTTGATTCAACTTAAAATTTTAAGGCAGCTGGGTTACTTACCCATCTGTTAAGTTCAACAAACACAAATATCTAAGTTGTTACTTAGTACAACTTAACATTTCAAGTTGACTAAACTTATTTGAGTTGACTGAACTTAAACTTTTAAGGCAGCAGGGTAACAAATTATTTTAAGTTGACCCAACAATTTTTTCATAGTGTAGCTTTTTACTTCACAAAATGCTAATGGGTGGACTGGAATTGTGTGGAGCACTTGTGGATTATTGAGATGTTTTTATCAGCTGTTTGACCTCTCATTTTGACGGCACCCATTCACTGCTGAGGACCCATTGGTGAGCAAAAGAAACTAAATTT
>JAHKKF010469099.1:0-11017 GCA_019740295.1 Labeo calbasu | reverse complement strand
AGCACCTGGGTGACGATCCCAAACAAAGCATGCAAATGAAGTATTCAAGTATAGCCAAGTGCCCCATTTACACCAGTCCTAATCCAATCATCATAACTGCTCAAAGACTGGGCAGAGGCACCGAGAGCCATTACAAACAAAAGGTGCACATCTCAGTAATCTGGCTCATTTGACTTACAATAAGAGAACAGGAACTGGCAGGGACGTCTTGCTACAAACTTTGCTTGAGAGAATCATTTGTCTGATAACCCCATATTTACCTTAAATGTTAAATACAATGTACTTTACCTTAGTTTTATTGTGATGCTATGTCAGAACATAGGATCAGCATATTTTCAACAGATTCTTAAATTTGTAATCCTACACGCTACAGGATTTTTAGCACCCTTGACCCTTGACTTTATAACATTATATTTTTTGGAGCTGCTGTAACTGTGTTTGTAAAGTATATTCATAATGGCAAAGAATACCAAAAAGAGACTGCAACCAGGTGATGTTGGCTTGTTTTTGGTGACACAACACAATCATCTAGATTAAGTATGCAGTCTTTGTGAGATGTTAATAAACAAAAACGTATAATAATTGGGTAATTTGTGAACAATTCTAAAAGCATAATAATTCACAAAAATTTTGAACTAATGTGTCTCATAAAAACAAAGAAAAACATCAAAAATCAGTGTATGAATCTCAACAATGGTGACAATCAAACGCTTCCTGCTGCAGTGCATGCTGGGTAACTAGTCTCTGTGCAGTGAGTGCACATTGTGATCATAGGGTGAGCACACATTGAGGGCGTTGTGAGGTTATACTATTAGCTCACTGTTACCACACATTGTGACCACATCACGAGTATCCTGGGAGCTCATGATGAGATCAGTGTGAGATCAAAGTGTTGACTGGGATGGTAATGAAGAACAGAATATCAGTGAAGTTAAAGTTGTCATTTAGGAAAAGTAATAAAGCTCTCTGTTTGTATTCCAGCCAAGATGAGCAGTGGTGCTCACACTGGAGTCAGTGTTGGTCTGAATGCTCAGACAGGAGCAAATGTAAACACTCCTGTACTTGCAGAAAACACCATCACAGGTCCTGTGACCTTCATCAACAATACTACAGAAAACGGTACTGTCACCATAACTGCTTACCGTGACACACTGCTTATTAGCAGTCAGTGAAATAAAGCTGAGTGTCTGTGAACCCTGTTCGTATTAAAGTTGATGTAAGAAATAGATTTCTCTTAATTGTCAGTTGTATAATGATTGTTTTTCAGTCTGTCTTAGTCATCAGTGATCTGTGTGAAGAACTGTCACGTCCTAAATGTTCTATCTTTATTGAGCCATTTACATATTATGTATATACTTTGCATAGAAAGTTGTTGACGTTGCTGTGAGCATACAAGTTTAAAAAAAAAAAATTTTTAACTTCTGTCCTTTTCTCTCTCTTTACAGGGCCACAAGAAATCTCAGAGACAGAGACAAGTCAAGGTGCAGTCTTATCTGTCTTTTTGTTTTTGTTATTGTTTTGTTTTTGTTTTTTTTGGACCCAGGGTAGAGCTTGAAGGCTTGGAATCAGAAGAAGAGATTCCTTTAAGGGGATACAGCCAAGCACCTAGGATAGTAACTAGGTCTTGACCTGTCACCCAGGGGCTATCACTTGCTCTGCATAAGCTTGCTGAAGGAACTGTCTCAACAGACCCTTGGTAGCAACACCTTGCTCAACTAGTATCATTGGAGATACATGGGTTGAGTGGGGCCCAAGGTGAAACTGGGGCCTGATCAACTCAAAGAAAGGGCACGAAGCTGCAGTGCATAAACCCTACCATACAGGATTTTAGAAAGAACACAATATGTTTGTTGTGCGTCCTTACCACATTGTGGATTTTAGAAAGCGCACAGAGATTTAGTGTGCGCACTTACCATACACAGCAAAAAGCCCAGTGCTAAATGAACTCTCCTAGGAGTTTATTTAACTCCACACTCAAGAGTGTCAAATTAACACTCTTGAGTGTTAATTTGAGTTAAAGTTAATGAGATAATTAGTGATAAATTAGTGATAGATAATTAGTTAAAGAGTTAAAGTTAATGAGATAATTAGTGAATAATTAAGTGATGATTGATCATTATTGAAGACACCTGATGTTAACAAACAGAATCACCAAAGGAGAAAATCACAATTTTTAAGCAACCATTACAGTGGTCAGTGTTTGCTCTAGTTGGGCTCTTGACCCTTTCATTCTTAGGTAGATTTTGTTTGGATGTTATAACTGTCTTATAACAGACATTATGATTTATTAAAACAGTTCAGCTCATAATTTATTCATATCACAATACAGCATGTACTCTCAGGAGAGTTAATTTCACACTGGATTTTTTTTTTTTGCTGTGCAGGATGCTGACTGTTTCTATAGCAACCAGAGCTTGTAATGACAGCTGCGGTGACGCATATTGACTATCGATTAGCAGTTGGCTTCTTTTTTTAGAAGCAGGACTATTCCACCATTTTGGGCCTTACACTTTCTCCCATTTAAGTATTATATGTGCACCATCTTTGTAGATTGAAAGTTTTTGGTGTTAGTATCAAAAGTCATTTAATTACAGTATGTTGAATAAATTCTGAAGAAACCATGCTGACGTAAAAGCTTTGTCACATTTCTTTTTTTTAAAAAAAATCTGTTTTTGCTTTTTCCCTATGTTTTATTAACTTTATCATCTTTTGTAACAGCATATTTGAATCTGAACAAGTTCTTGAAAACTCACAAATCCAACATGAAGAATAAAGCAGAACTTATTCTTGAGCGCAAGAAAGAAAATGAAGCACATCTCCAGGTTGTTTACACAGAACTCTTCATCACAGAGGGAGATATGAAAGATGTCAATCAGGAACATGAGATTCTGAAGATTGATGATGCTTTCAACAAGAACAAAAAAACACAGGACAAATCAATCAAATGCAATGATATATTTACATTAGAAGACAAAAATAAGATGAAGATTGTGCTGACCAAGGGAGTCGCTGGCATTGGAAAAACGGTCTCTGTGCAAAAGTTCATCCTGGACTGGGCAGAAGGAGAAGCCAATCAGGATATAGATTGTGTGTTCCTGCTTCCATTCAAAGAGATTAACAGAATACAAGACAAAGAGTTCACTCTCCATGAGTTTCTGCAGGTAATTTGTCCTGAACTGAAGGACGTAGAGAAAACAAAATTATATAAGGGACCCAGACTAATGTTTATATTTGATGGACTTGATGAGAGTCACCTGCCTTTGAATTTTGAAAATGAAATTCTGCAGAGTGTTGAGGAAAGATCATCTGTAGATGTGCTGTTCACAAGTCTGGTCAAAGGGACTCTGCTTCCATCAGCTCTGGTCTGGGTGACCTCACGACCAGCGGCAGCCAATCAGATTCCTCCTCGGTATGTAGATTTGTTTACAGAGGTACGAGGATTCACTGACCAACAGAAGGAGGAGTACTTCAAAAAGACAATCACTGATGAGAGTCTGGCCTGCAGAATCATCAAATACATTAAGACGTCTCGTAGTCTCTACATCATGTGCCACATTCCTGTGTTCTGCTGGATCATGGCCACAGTACTTCAGGATATTTTTATTGAAACCAATGAAGAGAACATCAGCACAACACTTACTGAAATGTACATTCACTTCATGCTGATACAGATGAAAATGAAGAACCAGAAGTATGATGAACAAGAAGAAAGGGAATGTACAGAGCACTTAGAAATTAATAGAGAAATGATTTTGAAGTTAGCCAAGCTAGCATTTGAACAGATAAAGAAGGAAAACATTGTGTTCTGTAAGGAAGATCTGAAAGCATGTGGTATTGATGTGAATGTAGCCACTGAGTTCACAGGAATGATCACTGAGATCTTTAAGAAGATAAATGGTCTTCATGAAAAGAAGGTATTCTGCTTTGTGCATCCGAGTGTTCAAGAGTTTCTCGCTGCAGTGCATGTGTTCCTCTGTTACCTGAACAAGAACATGCAGGACCTTCAGTTTTTCTTTGATGAGCCAGAAGAAAATGTTACATTGCAGGTCCTACTGCAGAAGGCTGTAGATAAAGCCACACAGAGTCAAAGAGGACATTTGGATGTGTTCCTGCGGTTTCTGATGGGAATTACACTGGAATCCAGTCAAAACCTGCTCCAAGGCCTGATCACACACACTGAAGACACAACAGAGAGCATCAGACAAACAACTCAATACATTAAACAAGTGCAAGACAAGAATATCCCAGATGGAACTTCAGTCAACCTGTACTACTGCTTACTTGAGCTCAAGGATCATTCATTATGTGAGGAAATCCAGAGTTACCTCAGTTCAGATGAACATCCAGGAAGAAAACTCTCATCTTCAGTGTGCTCAGTGCTGACCACAGTACTGCTGATGTCAGAGAAGGTGCTGGATGAGTTCAACCCAAAGAGGTTCACGTCATCACAAGCAGGCTTTACAAGACTTGTTCCAGTTGTGAGATGCTGCAAAAAAGCCCTGTGAGTAATTTCATTGACTGCTGTTTGATCAAATGTTTTATTCTACATCATTAAACAATTAAATGTCTGCATATTATGTAAATATTTTTTCCTGATTATGAAGGGTACTACAAGTTCTTACAGAAACACTGAACATCAGAAATGAATCAGCATAAACCTTCTGTTTTGGCAGCTTTGACAGCTGTGGTCTTGATGAAACATGCTGTGAAACTGTATCTTCAGCTCTTCAGTTATCAAACTGCCATCTGAGAGAGCTGGACCTGAGTAACAATGACCTGAAAGATTCTGGAGTGAAGCTGCTTTCTCATGGGCTGAAGAGTCTAAACTGTAAGCTGGAGATACTGAGGTAAATGGTTTTCCATAAATTCGATATTTAACCCTCTGGGGTCTGAGGTGATTTTGGGGCCCTTTAGATGTTTTGACATGCCCTGACATTTGTGTTTATTTCAGCTACTGATAACATACTTCTGGCCAACATATAATTTTTTTTTGTATTCAGCACAAACTGTGCTACAATAATATGTGAGCAAGATGGAGCATTTCTTTTCTTTTTTTCTTTTCTTTTCTTTTTTTTTTAAATTATACGTGGTTAGTAAGTTTTAGCAAAATAAACGTAGCTGAAATAAGGCCATAAAACTGAATAGTCCTGAACAAGGGTTTTAAGTAATCACTCTTGTAGGGTAAAATAATTTTCACATCATTTTGAAGTAAATATCGTGCTTACTCTTTCACAGAAAAAAAATACTAATGTAAATTACCTAAGACATGTTTTGTGATAGAAAGCTGTATGCGAGGGACTGACAATGGCCATGAATATTTAGTGATTCACACCTGAGAGACAAAAGGCTGTCCCCTGATGGCCCATCAGTGTGTCACTATGAGGCAGGTAACAAAGAATGTGAGGAGAGTAAGATAATGGGGGGTTTTGGTCATATGTATTTTATTTACAACACAATATAATCAAAACATACATAATGCTGGTCAAAGATTATTATTGTACTCACTGACCTAACCATGGAGATATGAACAGACCTTGTGTCATTCCTGTTCAGCAAGTGAAACTAGTAAACCACACCTGATATTTAATTGTTTGTCGCAGCGTGTTAGTCGGTTAGCTTGCCACGTCTACAACCGTTGTTATTTTCTCCCCTGCCTTTCTCTTCATGAGTTCATTAAACAACAGTGGTGAGTTGAAATCGTTTTACAACTACGGTGAGTAATGGCTTCTTCTCCTTCTCTGGTAGTTTGCACCAACTGCCATATGTATAGCTTATCAATCTCTGTCGGCAGTGAGGGATTCACATGTGATAAATGTAGGGAAATAGTTAGGCTGACAGAGAAGATTTCAGAGCTAGGGACAAGCATCCAAACTTTAATTGAGGATAGTAAGAATGTGAGGGCCTTAGATACAGCTTTGGATGCGACTAGCTCAGAAGTCCTGTACATTGTTCGGCTATTTCCTATTTAATACTGTACAGCAGCTTTATCACAATTCTGTATTGTTAAAAGCGGTATATAAATAATGGTGACTTGACTTGACTTGACTTGCTGCTGCTTTCCATGGATTCAAGATTAAAAAAAAAAAAGCCATCAGTAGTCACTGACCTTTTTTTTACCATAGAATATCAGTGTAGAATAACATCTGATGACAACACTCTCAGAGAAAATTAGTTTGAAGACACTTAAGTAAAAAATCAGCAAGAATCATCTGTGGTGTAGGTATCAGATCACTAAAAAACAAAACCAAAAAACATCTCTGAGCATGTTAATATCAGAAGCATCCGTATATAATGATCTTGTGGTCACAGATTCACGCATGCTTTGTACTATCTAAAAAAGGACATTTTATATCTGAGAAACAAATGATCATTTAGCACCTTATAAAACTCTATTTTGCTAACAGAGCATTAATAATAAACATGATCTAAACATTATTAGACTCGTAGCATTCATTCTGTTACAGTGTACTCTCATATTACTTTTATATCATATTTTTTATATTATATTATTTTCATATTATATAGAACATGAAAAGCCCAGGGTTAGGGTTAGGGTTAGGATGCTCCGGCATCAAAACATGGAGATTGGACTGTAAGGTAAGACGCACATGTCAATCAACGATCATGGGAGCGGCCTCTGTGGGTATGACGTCACACCGAAAGGCATCTGAGAAAAGTTAATATATGGGCCTATATATATTTAATACATTTTGGCCAAATGTATTAAACTTTTTTTCAAGATATTTAAAATGTTTACTGTGTGGTTAAAAATTATGCCATTCATATAAAACCTCGTTTTGAGAGGAAAAAAAGATAAGTCACGTAGTCCTTACGATGCATTTTATTAATACATTCAGAAATAATGTAGGCTAAAATACCAGTGAAAAAAGCAAATCTTTAAAAAAAATTAAAACCATTTTAAAAATAACTATAGGCTAGTTCCCTTCTAAAATATAAGTAGCACAGTGTGGTGTTCACGCTGAACAGATTGTACTACTGACCATTTAAATTGAGCAGTGTAACTTTACAGCCTAAGTTTCTTTAACTGTAGGTTGCGATGTCAAGTGAGCAAAATATGTTGTGTGCACTTGAGGCGCCGATGCAATCACTGCATTTTTTCCTCTTCTGAGGAAACTGTTACTGCGTAATTTATGGCCATACAGACAGAAGAAAAACATAATTCAAAACTGTAAAGTTTTTGCAACCTAAAGAAAACAAGCAGAATGCCGTTTAATTTCTGCAGTCTGTTTTCTTTTTGTGAATTTCTGCGCGCATCAGCACATTTTTGCCTTTCGGTTTTTTTTTTTAATCAGTAAATGATTTAAGTGAAATATATTTTGTGTATAGGTCCATATATTAACTTTGATTTCTACAGTTTTATTCCATTTTCACTGTTCAGAAACAGATACGGTTTAATTTCCATTTTATGCCATTATATTACATAACAGTAAAATAATGGTTAAATTATCCTTAAAATATAGGAAATAAAAGCATTCATACAGGTCTACAATTGCTTTATTTTTTGTGTTTTATGTTTTTTTTTCTTCATCTGTTCATGCAAAATTATCTTAACTAAATGAACATATTTAACAGGTTTCCAGCTTTTAAAATGAATGTCTTAAACTCGCTGTAAAATGCAAACTGTGCACTTACAAAAAACACAGACCATGTCTTTATTTATTTTTGTAAATGATTTTAGGTCACATCATCTAGCAAAAATAAATTTTGTTTGTTTGTCAGATTCAAATTTATGTCACTCGTGTCAAAGGATACTTAACGAAAACCTGTACTTATTAAGCCACTCTCTCGCGATTAATATAAAATAAAAAAAAAACATGTTCTTTTGGTAATTTCTTTGTTCTCTTAGTGTAAACAGCCTTCGACAGCAACATGGGATATTTACACTTTAAAATTAAACCAAATTTTATGGTCTCGTTAGTTTGTGTGTCTGTTTTTGTAGTAAATTGTGCATAAGACAAGTGTAGTGTGGTAAAAAATAGTGTATGTTGGTTTTCTGGTCATAGTTCTTACCACATTTAACTACGTTTTAGATTGTGATTTTAGATGTTCCACATCGTATCGAAGAATGATAAAATAAGGCTGTAGAGTAATAGTAATTCTTTTTCCATGATCAAATTGTCACGAGAGACAGGCGATAATACTATTAGCAGAATCGGGAATATTTTATTGGCCTTTGCATAGCATACACAATAAAAACTTCTATAGACTACAGCTCACCGTGAATAATGTTCTCTGCTGCTTCAGTTCAGTACGTTACATGACTGCCCCCTACTGATTAAGTCTTTCCTGTGTTAGAGCATCCCCAGACCTAGGAACACTTTCCAAAACACCTGATGTACTTGTTACATCGTAAGAAGTATGGCATCTGTCTGTTAGGGTTGATGATGGATCAGCACCTAGAGACAACCTCTACAGCCCTGAATGTCAGCGGAGACCATGTCAGCTTCCCACATAGCAATTGACATCTACCCCAGCTCTGGGCCAAGCAAGCAGTTACACTCTACAGCAAAGAATTACGGCCCTCGAGTGGCCCAGGGGCCGGTTGTAAGACTAGGCTGGACGTAAAATGCGCTTTAAGTCGTGCGTAGAATTTATACCCACTGCACCATCTTGGCGTAGTGGTACATCTGTGACTAAATCTTACGCTTAGTCAAAGGTAGGCGTAAAGGGAAAAGTCACGATTTGCTCTGACATGATAAGTTTTTAATTACTTATTGCAGACGCCAACTGTAACGTTTATGGTCTTTTCGGGTAGGATAATGTGGCCTATAAACAATTATTATGGGGAGGGGTTAAGCAACACATGCAAGCAACGCGTAAACTTTGTGCAAGAGTTATAAAAGTGAAAGTAAAAAAGAAACTACGGCTAACACTGTATTAACGGCACAAATTCTCTCAGAGACAACGAGAGAACATGGTAAATCTACTTTACCATGCTGATAACGGTATATAACTGTCTTAATATAGTATTCCCTTAATATTTCTATTCGACATCTTGCTGGGACAGTATAAATGCTTGGAAATACTTAACGTCTTTAATTCGTCTCATCATTTGCAGCTTTCCTGCCATCCAATAATCTCAGTAAGTTTTGTGGTTACTTTTTAATCAGAAATAAAGTATCAGCTTTCAAAGTCTGTGAATTCTATCACAGACTCTACAATTTATAAATGTGGTTTTTCAGCCACAGAAAGATGTCAAGAGGCTAAAATGCACAATTCACATTTACCTCAAGAAAGACATTCATTGTACATAAACTCGATAGCAAGAATAAAAAAAATAACTCTAGAGAGAAGCATAGTACTACATTCATTATATTTTACTTAACCTGTCGCCTTTATTTTTAGTGTTAGTCTGAAGAAATATGTCATAGGAATGTGCAGGGAGACCTCAATACAAAAATGCGGAAATTAGGAAATATTTTGTTAATGAAATTATTTCGTGGTGGCTTCACTTGTTATGATGTCTTGAGCACTTCAGTTTTATATTAGTAGTTGTAGCCATTACAGCGTGGGTTTCGTCTCAGCTATCACTGCAGGAAAATGTGTTTGCGTGGACGCGCATTGTCTACGCCGGGCTAGTTGCACCTGGTCGTAGTTTTAGCCGGTGCAACAGGTGTAAATATTTATCGTAAAGTTGGACGTTGCAAAGCCTAGTGTAGGGCTTACACCCAGCTTTTTTACGTCTAGCTGGTGCAACCGGCCCCAGATCTGGACTACAGACATGAGCCACACATGAGCCATAACTGGCCCAAAACTCAGCCAAATAGTAACTTATAACCAGCCCTGAACTGGCCAGAACAAATTTTAATAGTTTCAATATTTTCACCCTCTGCCACACATGGAAGAGACTCTAGCTGCCTTGTCAGTGGCAACAGTTTTTTCCACCACTGATCTGGAAAACACTTACCATCAAGTTCTGCTCCATCCAGATAGCCGTGATCTTACAGTCTTTATCACACATGATGGGCAGTTTCGTTTTTGCCATGTCCCATATGGGTTAGCATCCTCTCCAGTCGCATTTCAGAAAATGATGTCAATTATACTCAAAGGCATTCCCAGCGTACAGAATTATTTTGATGACATCATCTGCTTTGGACGGACACAGCAAAAACATGACATTGCGGATGCAGTGCTCAAACGTCTCAGTGAGACTGGTCTGCGAATGAATGAAAAAAAGTGCAACTTCAGTCAGTCCTGTCTACACTTTCTCGGACACATGGTGAATGGAGACGGTAACAAACCTGAACATTTGCAAGCAATAATGCAGGCCCCAGCCCCGACTGATGCCACCAGTCTGCACTCCTTCCTGGGTATGTTATCCTGGTATAACAAGTTTATACCTAACTATGCCACCCTTGTTGAACTGTTGCGTGCATGCCTGCGCCAGGATTCTAAATTGCAGTGGACTGATAAAGCCCAGCAAAGCTTCACGGATATAAAGAAATGCTTAGTGGATAGTCCAGCACTGTCGGTTATAGTGTCTACAGATGCGTCTGATTATGGTCTGGGAGCGATATTATTGCAGGTGCCCCCAGACCACAGTGAACGCACTGTAGCATTTGCATCACAAACCTTAACCCCAACTGAAAGGCATTATTCAACTGTGAAGAAAAAGGCTTTAGCCTGTGTTTGGGCAGTCAAAAAGTGGCACACATACCCTCTGGGGAAGACATTTTACAGTGCACACTGATCACCAGACATTGATAACTTTGCTCTCTACACAGGGAGCTTGTTGGAAACTTTTTCTTAGAGACCAGGAGACGTTTTTGGATATCTTGAAGCAGAAGTTTCTTTTTATTCAGATACTCGCTGCTCGGCACTGCAGTCATCAAAAAGTCTAACAATATCTCAGCACAGCAGAGTATATAGGTTTGAAGGAGGCGGAGTACATAGAGGTGGAATCAATCTAAACAAAGCATGCAAATGTGGTACAGGAAATCAGCCCAGTAAAAGATTTTTCCCAGCCTTGATCTATTTAGCATACAAGTGTCATTCA
>JAHKKF010469071.1:0-13553 GCA_019740295.1 Labeo calbasu | reverse complement strand
TAGGCTAGGCTTTGTGTTACTTTTGATATGAAACAAAGTCTCAGATTTCAAATTCTGTCCATTTCATTAGGAAATTCAAGCAATAAATACCGTTTTGGCGTTCTTTAATGTGGCGTGATAGATCGTTGTAGCTTCAGTGTCGTCGCATGTGCGTAATCCAAACACACAGCAAAAGAGTCGTGACAGTTTCATTTTTATTCTGGATCCACTCCTCTACTGCCAGACTGGAGCGCACTTGCCACCAACTGGACAGGGGTGGGAATTACAGCTACAATTTACAATAGATCACCCTCAGTGTAATCTGTCAAAGTGACAGGCGGCCTTCAGATTTCGTCACTGCTAAAAAAAAATTCCAATTTTTGGTTAACGTCCTTTGAGATATAATATATGTGTATATATATTTATATATATATATATATATATGTGTGTGTATATATATATATACATATGTATATATATATATATATGTATGTATATATACATATATATTCCCATAATTTCCCATAATTTTTTTTTTAAACGAAGCATTAACATGTTACACTGCACCCCATAAATCAAGTCTTGAAAAACAAAAAAGTAAACCACCCCTTTAAAATAAAGAATAAATAGGCCTATTAAATAAATGTTTTTAAAATAAAAATTTGCATTGCCTAGAGAATAAAATGCAAGTTTTGTGTTTTGCTCTGAAACCAGCAGCACAGATCCTAGATTTATGCTTTCAGTTTATTATATTGAGTGAATATAAATGCTGTTCCGAGATGGCATCCAAGTGAACTGACATGCCTTGAAAATAATTGTTGGTAACACTTTAGAATAGGGCACACGTATACACCATTAACTACGACTTTTCCCTTAATAAATTCCTGATTTGCTGCTTATTAATATTTAGTACGGTAGTAGTTGTTAAGTTTAGGTATTGGGTAGAATTAGGGATGTAGAATAAGGTCATGTAGAATAAGGCATTAATATGTGTTTAATTAGTACTAATAAATTGCTTATATTCTAGTAATATGCATGCTAATAAGCAACTAGTTAAGAAACCGTAAAATAAAGTGTTACTGAATTGTTAAAACGGGTTGTAGCCCTGACTGATTAAAAGCCTGTTCACTCTAATGCCTGGACATTCCTGAAAAGCTAGGCAGTCAAATTGGAACTGTTTGCAAAGTTCTTGTCTTTTTGTGTGCAGTATGCATTAAACTGTGTAAATGATTTATTGGTGTGACGTCTGAGACTGTAAATAGTAAAAATTTGTCTGAATAAATCTTAAAATCCTGATAAATGTTGAGGAAAGTTCTAGGGTTAATTTATATAGCAAGTTTATAGAATAAAGTTTGGATTGTGGCTTCTATCACAGCCTTTATGTAGTCAGAAATTTTCTTTTGTTAACCTCCTTTGTTTTGTCTGTTTGTTTTGCGCATCTACAAAATACTAACGTTAAAATGTATGTTTATGCAAATAAATTTTATGATTAACAGTAATACAGTTGCAAAATTTGTAGCCAGTGTGGGATTGGTGAATTGTTACATACAACAAAACTTAGGTGTTTAAAACGTTAAACGTAATATATTGAATACATTAAAATGTATTATATGACTTCTTTTAAGGTTTTCATGTAAGGTTGATTTTGGAACAGTGGTTTGTAATAGCTTTGGAAGCTACTGTTTTTTGTACATCTCACAAATGAACTGCCTTTTGCCTTTTTTGTCACACAGATCATAATCATTATTATAAACCATGGCTCAGACAATATTACAGGGTCTCACCTTTACCTGAATGTGTCTTTAGATTCGACAATTTCGAGACTCGAAGAGAAACACAGCAGAAGAGGATGAGGAAGTACAAGAGGTCTCTTTTTATTTCTTTTTGCTCGCTAAACAGTACATATTCACTTCTTTTCACATCCATAATTCACTGACATTCCTATGTAAAATACCTTAGCAACATTCATTCTGTTTCAGGCTATAATTCGTGCAAAAGCTCATAGGGGCCGCAGTGATTCTGTGAGAGATGATGACATCCTATCAGATGAGCCAGCTGACATTGCTGTGGAGTCAGATGAAGAGTCCACTTCTGCTCCTACAGTCCGTGGAAGGGGGCGTGGCTCCAGAGGTACAAGCAAAAGAGGAAGAGCAAGAGGTATTTACATAAACATTAACATTCACAAACATATATTAAGTTTTTTTGATAGCTACAAACAAGTGGTGGAATCACACAACATGAGTTGTGAAGACATCTTTTTGAGGGGAGGTGGACTAAATTACCAAAATTATGTGGACTTCCCATTATTATTTAACAAGTTTGGGTATTTAAATTATTTCAAACCTTAATTCTGTAAGTGTGGGTGAAGTATTGGTACAAATCTCAAGTATTGTTTTTATCAAACCTCGCTGAAACCTAGTCTTAATGAACTTGACTCGACATAAGAGTCATGTGACCTGTGACCTATCAAACCATCAGTCATTAATTCAACCCTCACACTGAGATTTCTATAAGGCTATTACATTTCAGCTTTAAGGTTCAGCAAGACAAGATCATCAGGTCCATGCACCAAAGGCCTATGTGGATGATTAGCAATGTATTTGAAATGCATGTAATCATGTGGATTTTTACTCTGACTTGACTCGGGCTCGAGCCTTTTGGACTCAGAGTCCATCCGAGTCCAGAGTCAGTTGACAGAAATGTCCCTGACTCGATGCATTATCACAAAAGTGATATTTAGTATTTGCGTGTGTTTTTAAGTCTTGTCCAGTAGGCTACTTGAAAGCCGACGGGTTTATGTGTGCGCTCACTGAAAGCGCGCTCACAGAACGTGCCTCTCAGTCAGTGTGCGAATGCTGAGTTCTCTTTTGCTTCTAATAAGTTCTGTTATTGTTACACACATGCTTGTCTTGGAGACTATTCATGTAAATGAAGTCAGTTTTGTCTTAAGTAAACCTGAACAGTTAGGAGAAATACTGATGCGTCAAAATATATGATCTGTGCGTCAGATCTTAAAGCAACAGCAGCGTAAACCGACTGTATCATAAATATTAATCAAACAACAAAAGAAGAAGAGAAAATCACTGTCTCTTGACTGAATCACTTATTACATTTAATAAGAATCATCTTTAATGTATACAGTGAAGATTTTGCAGTGTTTTATTTTAACATTTATTACTTCATGAAATGTCTGTAGTAGTCTATTTCTGTAGTAGCCTTTAGATAGACCTACCTTAAAAATTTAAAAAAATTAAAATTTCTATTTTTAAAAGATTTTATTAAAAAAAAAAAAAAAAAAAAAAAAAATATATATATATATATATATATATATATATATATATATATTTCATTTGTATTTTTGATTAATATTTATTTATCCTTTTGCTTGTAAGTAATACTTGGGAGTGTTTACTTGCCTTGTTGATTATTTTTTGCTATATTTAAATTATTATTATTTTTTAAACGTATTGGCAGTTTCTAGCTTCAAAGAAAAATAATTTGCAGCAATAGTTTCACAATAAATATATTAGGATGCTTGATAACGGTCAGGTGGTCTAATGAGATGGGTAGGATAACGCTTTAAAGTCTCTCTTGCTTGTACCGTCTCAGAAGGTGCTGTGTCAATGTTACTTGACCCTGGGCTATCAGTTATCAAATCCACAAGATCGTTAGTGTCTTCACTGATATTCTCCAGAAGGAAATGTGTTTGGGAGTTATCAGGAAAACGGGAACATCTGGCTCAGTCGAGGTGTCAGACGATGAGGCTCCCTGTCTCAACATTTGGTCAACATGATGTTTCCAGAATCCAGTAGTGCCCACCTTGACAATGTAGGAGACAGGCCCAGTTCTTGACATTACCACATCCATTTTTCTCCTTTTCGCTAGTCACGAACAAGGACAGAGTCTCCAACACAAAATTCCCTTGACTTGGCATGTTCCTGGCGTCATAACTGCTGAGCCTCCTGGGACTGATTCACGGTTCTGGCAAGACTAGGTTTAAGAAGATCCAGTCGGGTTCTTCGGGTTTGCGATTGAGAAATAACATCACAGGTGACTCCTTAGTAGTAGCATGAGGAGTGTTTCTGTATGTTAACAGGAATCCATCAAGTCTCTGTTGGATTGGAGCTGACCCCCTGGAAGCTTTCAGAGCGTGTTTGAGTGCTTGGACAAAGCGTTCAGCTTGCCTATTACTGGAAGGGTGATAGGGTGCAGAGCGGATGTGTTGCACCGTATTTGACTTGAGAAAGAATGAAAACTCTTTGTGCAAAACTGTGGGCCGTTGTCACTGACAATGATGTTAGAAACACCATAACGACGAAAAAAACACTTGAATAGTTTTGCTTGTGATAGTACTGTCCATGATGGAGACTTTAGGCCACTGGGAGTGTGCATCAACTACAATAAAGTACATATGACCTTCAGAGGGACCAGCAAAATCCACATGAGTCTTTTCCCAAGGATGAGTTGGCCAAATCCATGGCTGAAGCAATGTAGGACAGGGAGCATTTTGGATACGCTGACACGACTGGCATGATTTGGATTGCGACTTGATCTGTCCATTGACGCACAGCCACCAGACGTAGCTACGGGCCAGATGTTTCATCCTTACCACCCCAGGATGGTCTATGTGTAAATCAGCTAACACCCGGTGGTGGAGTTTGGAAGGTACAATAACACGACTCCCCCACATTAAACATCCTTGTACCACTGAAAGCTTGTGACGACGAGTCACAAAAGGTAGCAAGTCTGTGAGTATATCTTTGGGTTTTGAGAACCGTCCAGATGAAACCATGTCCAGCACAGACGACAAAGTGGAATCCGTTAAGGTGTCACGTTTAATTTCAGCATTACTGACAGGCAGGGTGGCTACTTGATTGGCATAGAACACATCCACTGTGTCCATTTTCTCTGTGTGTGTCACTGGCAATGGTAGACGTGAAAGACCATCTGCATTGGCATGGTGAGCTGCTTTCTTATACTCAAGAACGTAATCATGGGCGGCTAAAAGCAAAGCCCATTGTTGCATTCTGGCTGCTGCCATGGATGAAATGCTCCTGTTTGGACTAAGAATAGCAGTTAACGGTTGATGATCAGTAAGGAGGGTAAACCTTCTTCCATATAAGTACTGATGGAATTTACGAATTCCAAAAATTATGCTCAGGGCCTCTCACTCAATCTGAGCATAATTTCATCCACTCTCTGAGTGTCCGGGACGCAAAAGCAAATCAGCTTTTCCTCACCATTGGGACACAGATGTGATATCACAGCTCCGACCCTATATGGGGAGGCATCGCAGGTGAATAGGTAGGTCTGGATCATAATGGGTGTGTACCGCTGGTGAGGTAAGGAGATCCTTTGCCTTTTGGAATGACTGTTCATTGTACTTCTGCTGCAAAGAGAAAGGGGTTTATTTTTAAGCTTTTTATTAACCAAAATGATCTGTTTTGCCTTTTTATTCTTATACTGCATGTTATAAAACCCCCCCTCAAAATTCAAACAAACTTTAAATTAAAGCTATACTTTGTAACTTAAAAGAAAACCCTCTGCTCAATTCTAACTTTTTAAAATAATATATATACATATACAAATTTAAAGCACCTGAATTCTAATTCAGATATTCTTTACAACTTCAGAGTACTTTTCTTAAATAAGTGAACCTGCTAAACAGGACAACAGGGAGATGCCAAAAGACCACTCACTAAACCTGTCCCTTTGAAATGAACTGACTACTGACTATCTACTGTTTGTATCCATTAAAAAATAAACATACAAATGAAAAATGCAGCAAATACATTCTAAATCTGTTGAAACACAATGATCTGAAGGCGGTTCATCGAAGACGTGATCAGTGAACAACAGTTCCTCCGTCAGAGCGCGTCTGATACTTATATGTGCATAAACGCCACTGAGCCTCACAAGATTATCCTCTATGGGTGAGCATCTATTATAAAACGCTCACAGAACATGAATTTGGACAACTATGCAAATATATAGAAATTTTTACGCAAAAATACTGGGGATCAAAGCCCCGAGAGCATAGTTTGGGAATCAAAAGCGGACTTGTACGTGCCTAATGTACGACTCGCATCATGCATTAGGCACGCGCAAGTTCGTCATTACTCTGATCGTCTTTACCTTTACATTAGCGCCACGGTTTGCATCATGCAGCCGAGAGATGTATGTTGCGTGCAGTGGTTGGAAGTTTTGAGCCGCCGTTCAGTCTGCATTTAAACAGTGGGATGAGGCTTGCTGCGCCGAGTCCGAAGCAATCAATCACAGAACACGAGAGAGGCCGTGCTTTGATCATTTTATTTAACACATTAATAATGAAATTAAACAATTATAGGATGATATTTAAATTAATTTTAAGGTATCAGATCACTGAGGCCCCCGAGTGGACCGCGACCCCCCACCTGGTTGGGAACCCCTGATCTACATAGCAGTGAGTGTTTGGAATCCCCAAGAGAACTTGGTCCATCGCTTTCTAAAATAACGAAGGAGCTGGGGCAAACCCAAAGGGAAGACGGTTATAGCAAAATAGCCCTTTTTGAGTGGATATGATGAGTAATTTCTTTGACTCCTGTGCCACTGGCATCTGCAAGCATTTGACAAATCCAGTTTACTGAACAATTGACCCCCCCGCTAGAGATGCAAAAAGATCTTCTATACCTAGATTAGGCTTTAGCCTAATTTTTGCTTCAATTCCTTCCATAGTGCCCAATTCTTTTCCAAAAACTTTGGGGTTCCGCTTTAACACCGTTTCTATAGTGTCTGCAACTCCATGCTTGACTGTTTTTATGTCTTGCCAGGTAATTTTTATAGATCTCAACCATTCTCTACCAAATAATGGTGGGGCATCACTGTTAACCACATACAATGGCAATCATGCAGACTGATTATTTAATTTTACTGCTACATTGATGACCCCTACTGGTGCTAGCGCTTCTCCAGTGTATGTTTGTAAGATAACGTCGGTCGACTGTAGTGGAATGTGCTGTAAGACATTAGCATATTTTTCTCTTGAAATGATCGACACTGCATCTAATTCCATCTCAATAATTTTTCTCTCAGTTCCTGGGGTTATACAAATGTGTGCGAGTTGCTGTCTTTTTGTTATCATATACAGTGACATTTCCTTCTCTGTATCTGTACTCGACTCACCACTTTGTTTTCTTCCAGCATCCAGATGATGTACCCGTCTCTTATCACTTTTATCTGGCTTGAACTTTTTCTCATGCTTTCTTTCTTTCTCAAAGTTTCTTTTGTTTCAGCACACGCATCCGATGTGGCCTTTCTTTCCACATGAATGGCAGTTTTGATCCTTGTACCAGCAGTCCTCGTCTGTGTGGTTTGTTTTCCCACATCTCTTACAATTGCATCGCTGTTTGGGCGAGGAAACATGCATTGCATTCACTTTCTGGGATGTGCTGAGCTGCTGCGCTTCGCAACAGCATCAATATGCCCGATAGTCACCATTCTCTTTGTGGATTATCGTAATTTGATGTCTTGTTGATTGCCGTCTGCATTTACAACGATGTGTACTCAGTTTCTTTGTTAAAGTATGCTGGTTTATATCAGTCTGCACCAGTATACACAGTTTAAGTCAATATTTTCACTCCTCGTCGCTAATTTTGTTGTATTTGTCTGAATATCAGTATATTCTATGGACAAAAACACCATGGAGGCCGAGTGCACTTAACCACTTTTTCTCTTTACTTATCCGCGGTTCAGAAGTATATACAGAGTCACACAGCTCCACCAAAAGCACAACACAACAATTGCAGGGTTAACCCAATTCTGAACACAGAATACATAACGAATGTTATGCTGCATGTTGCTTTATTCAAAGGCAGCAGCTGTGAAGTTGCTGATGCACTGATAGTTACATTAGCTCATGCATGTGTGCTGTTGTTAGCTAATGTTTAATAAGAGATTTACATTTTACAAAGAATGTTTCACAATAATAATCCAGGAAATACCTGTAAAGTAACAATGTTTTGTTTTGTTTTGTTTTGTTTTTTTCTAAAATGTTTTTAAGAAAAAAGGATATAAATCAGGCTACTTCTGCCATTTCCATGAATGGTAAATGTTTGGCACCTTGTGCTGCCATTTCATTTTTTACAGTGTAGGTACTACCGCAGTATCTGTACTACCACAGAACTGCATCTAACAACCAGGCAGAACCAGGTCTCTGGTTACCATTGCAGCAAAGACACATCAGCAATAAGACTGCTGTATGACCCCATGGAGTTTTAACTCTCACTTCATCTACTTTGTAAACAGGCTAATGACCCCTTTTAACCCTTTGGGGTTTGAGAGTGTATTGGGGCCTTGGAGAAGTTTTGACATTGGCTGACCTTTGTGTTTTTCAGTTTTTTAAAAACATAATAATGGCCAAAGTCTGATTACACTATTAGACACAAATGAGGCTACAGTAATGTGTAATCAGCATGTATGTACATGTCTCTGAAATATGGCCTATACATTCTACATATAGCCATCTGAGAAATGTATAAACATGTATCCAGTTTTCCCATCTCACGATTTTCCTTTGTAGTATTTTGCCTATGTATTAATTCAAACTCTTTTGTATTAATGTTTTGATATTGCATGCTATAGTTAACCTTTTAACTGTCACCCGTCCCCTCAGTGGGATGCCTATGTTTACTTTACTATATTACAGATAAATTCTAATCTAATCATGACAAACTATACATCGTTGGAAAGGTCTAAGACTCCTATTTATTTATTGTTATTTGCTACAAATGATATAGGAACAATAATAGATTAATTTATGACAAAAGTCCACCTCAAAAATCTGTATCATAACAGGAGTTCCGACCTTTGTCACAAAAAGTATTTTTGTTCATTGCCTTTTTCCCTATCATGTTTTAGAGATCATAATAAATTGTATATAAACTGAAAGCTTAAAACCTCAAAATTCATCCTGTGAAAGCCATTTTAAAATCAGACATTGCATTACCATGGAAATGGTACTTTAAAATTATATTATAAAATGTATTTGTTCATGAATTATAATAATTTAAGTTTGGATAGTGCACTTTCACATATGTGGATGTTGGATGTGTTCAAAAATGGGGGCCACAGTTAAAGGGTGTTAACCAAGATCACATTTATAGCATGTTTGGTACTGTATCTGTGAGATACAGTTTTACTTTACTGTTTATTTACATTACATTGTTCATTTACATTACATGTTGCTAACTTACTTTAACTACATTTTAGTTCAAGATTTTTCCTGTATAGGCATTTAAATTTCAGATGTAAATCACCTTACTAGAAGACAAAAGATTGTAAACTTTCTCTCTGAAAGTGCAGTTCCTCATTTGCTCTCTTGAACTTCCTCACTGGTGGATGAAGAACCTGAAAGGCACACTTAAGCATCAGTACAGATATTTTACCAGAAAATGGCTTTGATAGAAGTTGAAGTTATAATTTAGTATATTACTTGAGTAAAGGTTTTAAAATATGTGACATTTATTGTACTTAAGTATGAAAAGTAATTTAAAAACATTAAACATACTTAAATATTGAAAGTAAAAGTACAAGTGAATACAAAATGGAAAAGGAGCAAATAAATGTTTTATTCCAACATTCCAAAAAAAAAAAAAAAAAAAAAAATCAGTGGCATTTACATGTATTTACACAGTTTGATGTAGCTCAGAGGGGACATGCATTGTTTTAAACATAAGACGTTGAATATGTATATTTCAAATGATTTAAAACATGAAAACACTGAATTACATAGTGGTATGGCCGGTGCATATATAATGTGTTCAGTAATTAAAGTTGTGGCACTTCTTGTCCAGTGTTAATTTTAGAGTCTTTTAGTTAGAGGACATAATTTAGGAATCATAACCCACCAAATATGTTAGCAGTCACGGCTTATTTTCACCCGCATTTGAGTTAAGTTCAAACTCTATCTGCAATGTCTATTTTAATGTGTCCAGGTGCTGCCTCAAAGTCAGGGCGGGGTGGACATGGACAAAAAGGATCTCTCTCAAGTGCACCGAAAACCAAGTCAATAATGGATGGTGAGATACACACACTACACCACTGCGACACACCTTATTCAGGGTTTCCGCGGGTCTTAAAAAAGTCTTAAAAAGTCTTAAATCGCTTTTCCGCGATTTGAAAAGGTCTTAAATCAGATCATCAAATTTTTAATTCATATGATCATGGCATTAATTTTCGTGAGGGATTGTTTCCTCGTGTTTCATTTTAAAGTGTGCTACATGGCTTAGGTCGCTCGATATTCATTAAACAATACGCGGTAGATGGTGGTATGTGCTGCTTCATCTGTCACCCGAAGAAGAACTTGTCATTTTTATTTTTTTTTATAGTAATAAAAATCATTTAGTTCAGTTAGAGAACAGACAATACAATTAAAACTGAACACGGCTGCTCAACGCAGTGTGCCAAACGACAGTCCCATCACAAATCAGATTTCATTTATCACCTGAAGAGAGTGAGTCGAGCTGACAGTGGAAATTTCATATTTATTTGGTTCCAGAGTGTTTGCTGATTTTTATTTAAACTGTATAATTTTTTTGTTTAATATGTATTACATCAAGCTGTGTGCTGTGCTTCCAAGCTTTCTTATTCATCTTGCTAATAAACGTTCTGTGTTTCTTATTTATTTGGTTACACAGTCTTTACTGATTTTTAGTTTTGTATACCTGTATTTAAACTCTGTGTAAGTTATTATTTTATATTAGGCATATAACACGGTGTATTTTTATTCGTTTTGTTAACAAAAGTTTGTTACGTTTAATGCCGCTAATTTAAAAGTGAAAGTAAAATGCGTACTACACTTTTACAAGCTACTTAAAACTGAAAGAAAGTGAAGACAAGAGGGAAAACTCAAATGAACTAAAAACAAACTGCTTGACGCCAAATTGCCGCTAATTTGAAAGTAAAAGTAAAATGTGCACAGCGCTTTTACTGAAGGAAAGCGAGGAAAAGAGGGAAAACTGAAACGAACTAAAAACAAACAATTGCTAGGCCTGAATTGCTGCTAATTTGAAAATGATAGTAAAACTCTATACTTAAAGAACATATTGCTGTATTGTTTTCCCTGTATTTTTTTCCTTAAAGTTTCTTTAGTTGGCCTTAAAAAGGTCTTAAAATCTTAAATTCTTTGTTTAGAATGTTATTATTCTAACAGAAGAATTTGTTTTTATTACACAGCATTCCAGGCTTCAACCCAGAGGACCTCTCGTGGAAACACCTCAAAGTCATATGCTGATGAGGTATAGCACATACCCCTAATTATATTTCTGCATGTCTTAGGTTGGGTGTACATGGTACGATTTTTGCTGTCATATGAGCTTGTAAGCATTTTTTTGTGTCAGGAGAATGTCCATCACTGATGCTTGTATGATCACAGATGACATCGTGGCATCGAGCAGCTCCTGAGCTCCCAGTAATTTTTTTTACAAGCTGAAAAAATTCAGTGAGTCTACCCAAATTTGACCAGTGTATCGGTTCTCCTCTTTTCCCAGATCATACACAGACACATTACATACAGTATGTGGACATCCAAAGTGATATGCAGGACCAAGGCATTAACTGCACGTCTGTCACGTGTTAAAGATGTTCACGAAACTACAAACTGAATGTGAAAACAAAATCATGAGACTCTTTTCGTGCTGCAATTATACTTTGACTCACACCAAAAAAAAAATAAAATAAATAAAAATAAAAATAAATAATAAGAATAATAAAAACCTTGAACAAAATAGGTTGTGAGAAATCAAGATTAATATGTTAAAACTGCAACATGATAAAAAGGATATTAACTTAAAATGTCTAGATTAGCCTACATTTAAGGAGGTGTGCATCAGGCTGTGCCATTACAAAAAAAAAGATAGAGTAGGTGACTTATTGTTGAGTGTTGAGTGTTGCAACAAGTGATGCATGGATGGCAGTTATATCCGTGAGTGAGTTAATAAAAAAATGCATTCTGATTATTTGCAGCTGGGTCGGGTAATAAAAAAATGCATTCTGATTATTTGCGGGTGGGTCGTGGGCGGATAAGATAAATGATGCAAATATTAACTACATTTTCTAAAATATGAACCTGTTTTAAATACTTTTTTTCATCATGCAGATGATTTCTTTTGTGTGTGTGTGTCTGTGTGTGTGTTTGCCTGTTCGAGAAGTTGTAGTGTATACCTGCGTATACCCTGCACTACACCACTGCATTACCCTACTCAATAGCATTAACACAGGTGTAACTCCCTTTAAACTTTATCTGGAATGTCACCGTTTCTGTATTCTTTAATCTTCGTCAGTTGGGCTGTGCATATACCCCCTTTGAATCCCCTCTGATGTGCATCATTCAGTAGTGTCCTGCATTAGCCAAAATCATGACAGTACACCACATAAATAGCTAATTCAATCGCATGTGAATAAATGCAAATATTCCCTAAAAACACAAAGATAGTGATGTGGTCAGGACCGTGGCACCGGCTTCCTTTGAAATATGTTTGATAATTGCGCCTGATGTGCCCGCACCAGAATTGTTGCCTGTTCATACACAGGAGCACGTCAGAGGAGGCGCACAGAGTGGTAAAATAATAATTTTTATTGATTACTAATTTGAATCAGTACATTATAACAAAAATAGTAAGACAGGAGATGCATGCTTTTGACGCGATTGACCTGCATTCGAATCAGCCTCTTGACAAACTCATGCATTCTCCTTTTCCCATCACATACCAAATCAGAAAAGCATTTATTTTCAATACAAATTAAGTAAATATTTGAAAAGTGGGAATACATAATACACTGTTATTAGGTATGCTTAGCTATAGGTTTAGGGAGGTTTTTGTCCCAATGAAGTGGCATTTATCTAATAAAATTTATATATATAATAATTTACACTTATTGTTATTGCGTACTGTTTTAAAATGTACTACAGTGCTGAAGTATACATATCTTCCACCTAACTGCTATTTACATGCCTGTTTCTAAAGAAAATGCTGCTATTTTAGTGTAAACAGAATTTATTATTATTTGCACTTAGTGTAACTAGAATATATGGTATTTTCCACTTAGTGTAACCGCCAAAAATATCATTTAGTTAAAGGGTTCATCGGATGCTAAGTTCACTTTTACATGTTGTTTGAACATTAATATGTGTTGGCAGTGTATGTACGAATCTACCCTATAATGATAAAAATCCATGCAGTGGTTTTTAATTAATCTGTAAAAATAATATCCCCTTTTTCAAATCGAGCCATTCTCAAATGCCTGTCGTTGTGGCATCACACCAACAGAGGCCGCTCCCACGATAGTTGATTGACATGAGCGTTTTACCTCAGATCAGCTATAACAGTCCGCCCTCTTTGTTTCAATACCGGAGCAGGGCTATAAGTTAGACAAGAATATCTCCGATTGAGCGATTGAGGTGTTGTGTTGCTGGATGTAATAATGAACATAATGGCCGTCATTTATTCCCGACATCTGAGCCGCTGAAGATGCAGTAGATTACGTTTGTTTGTGAAGGGAATGCGCCTCCCGATCTACATATATCCGTCTATGTTCGC
>JAHKKF010469063.1:0-20912 GCA_019740295.1 Labeo calbasu | reverse complement strand
TGTATATGCATACACACACACAACAGTTCTTTCTGGTCCTCGAATCTGATTGGCTGAGAGGAGTGCGATATTCTAGTGATATCGTAACTCCAATGGTTTCACTGTTTGTATCACTCCGCTTACAGCATTTCTCACAGCGAGTGTCATGGCAGCTGCCCAAATCCACTATATATTCATAAATAATACTGTTTTTGTGTCACGGAATGTAGTTCTAAGAGTTTTCAGGTGAGAATGTATTTGTTTAGCAGGTAGAAAACCTACTAGATACTATCATGACTGTGCCAGAAGAAGAAATCATTACTGTTGAACCTTATAAAGTAACGTGATTAAAGTTTATGACACTGTTTGCTCTCAGTATGGCACTTGTTAACCTTAAACCATCCTGAAACAGTGCAAAATCTTCTTTGTGGTGTAAATCTTTTCTGCGAAATACATTCTTTCAATAGAGGAATTCTGCATTAGAAATCTTTAGTCTCAAGCACAAGTTTAACCCAAATACCACACAAACATTCTTGCCAATCATCACGTAAGAAAACACTCTCAGGACATTTTCTTAAGTAAGACAAACATTTCTTTGTTGTTGCACTGAAAGAAAAGGAAATATGTAGCACAACGGTTTATTTTTATGTTGTTTGCTAAGTTATTATGTCATTGCAACACCTCAGGGGGAATGTTTAGGGGTATTCTGTTTAAATGAATGCACCTGCAGACTCTTCAGTCTTTACAGGCTCATTAGACAGAGCGTATCCGCTCAGAGACGGTCTGCGTGAAAATATACAAGTTGTCTTTATGTGAAGGGTTAGCTGTTTGTCACCTCATTATACGAGCTGCACCTGCACACGCCCTTATTATATACATGTGTATGTGTGAGTTCTAAATCTTTGAATAGGGTCGAAAACATAAAGTAGGAAATGATGATCCTAAGATGGCACAGTTGATGATTGCAATGGAACAAAAACAGTGGCTAGACTCGTCAGTGCTTGTCCTACTCATCGTATTTCTGTCATTGCTCTGCGTATTGAGACAACAAACCACACACTCATGATCAAACACACCAAACGCCTGGCATGCAATAACACTGGTATAGATGGGGACAGTGTTGGGGAACTACTCTGAAACTGCAGTTTTTGAAGTTTTAAGCTACATATAATAAGCAGAGTGAAGAATCTATTTTAGAAAACAACTCCTTTCTGAATTTCTCTATCAAAGCATTATTTATCTGGCAAATAAGCATGAGAATCTCAATGTTAAAGCGATAGTTCAGCCCAAAATGAAAATCACCCTCAAGCCATTCTAGGTGTATGTGGATTTATTCTTTCAGATGAATACAATTGGAAGTATATATAAAAATTGCCATGGTTCCTTTGAAGCTTTATAATGGTAGTGAATGAGTGTTAAGATTTTAAAGTCTAATAAAGTGCATTCATCATAAAAAGTACTGCACACGGCTTCGGATGTTATTAAAGGCCTTCTGAAGCAATTTGTGTAAGAAAAATATCCATATTTAAATCTTTATAAACCGTAACTCTTTTTAGAGCACTTTTTATGATGGATGGATACACTTTATTGGACTTCAAAATCTCAACAGCCATTCACTGCCATTATAAAGCTTGAAAGAGCCAGGACATTTTTTAATGTAACTCCGATTGTATTTGTCTGAAAAAAGAAAGTCATATACACCTGGGATGGCTTGAGGGTGAGTAAATCATGGAGTAAATTTACTTTTTTTCATTTCATCCCTTTAAACTTGCATTAAAAATGTACACTATACAATACAACTAATACAACTAGAAATAAAGTGATAAATGTCAGAATTTAACTAAATATATCTTTACGCCACACAGGGACTTTTGGGTATATAAATCTGTGAATGGTTTTTAAACTAAACGATTCTTTAAATTCAATAATTCCCACCACTACAAATAAATCAGTCAATCAATTACGAACCAAACTAACATGGCTATAAAATCTGTCAGAATGATGAAGGTGAAAATCATTTCAATAGGAATCCACACGATCTAGAATTCCGTATTAGGGATGTGTGAGGCGAAACATTCCCACCACATGGATTTCATGATTCAATTTGGTTAAACTTTCAACACCAAAAACACAGTGTTTACCAATATAAATGCTTAGATTGGAAGTGAGTAATGGCTTGTTTCCACTGAGCGGTACGGGTCAGTACGGTACGTTGCGATTCAGGATCGAACACCTTGATCCACCTTGCGTTTCCGCCGCCAACAGTACCCTTACTTGATATGCGTGGTATGTGCTGGAAAGTAGCAATCGGCGATAAAGTGTGACAGTAAACAAAACTCTGCCTCTTTTTGTTAAATGTCATTGCCATTATAAAAATATAAGTACAAAGTATAAGAGGCTTATATAAGAGGAAATAGACAAAAGCAAATTCAGTCAAACATATGCTTGTCAGTGCTGTACGGTGAAGTTCAAAATAAATATTAAGTTAAACATAACTTTGAGCCCAGCCAAAACGATATGACCAGGAACAAATAATAGATTCATGACACCAGCGATTGCCTGTTAGATATAAACGAATTGTATCCCATGTTTAATTACTACATAGACATCAGAGCCAGTGGCAAATGTCAGAAGGACTAGCTGAGCTAAGGCTGCTCTTGGCGGATACATGAGCACTAAGCGCCTGGTGATTGCCTGGAGCTCACATCTCTGAAATTGGCATAGCCAATTTTCAAATAGGTGCTGTCTTTATAAATAAACCGGAGATCTGAGTTTTAAACAACTATATTCTTGCCTCAGAAACTCTTAAAACTACATTTCATGACACAATAGTAATATTTTGAAAATTATGCAGGTTTTTGGGCAATGACGTTTCACAAGTCCACAAGAACAGACAAGAACACATATTGAGAATAGGCTATTGTCTGTGTGAAAATATAAAATTATAAAATACAGTGTTATATGTTTTTTTGTGTTTGCACACTTTGATGTAAATAAGCCCAACATGCATGGACAGCATAGCGTAATGAGTGAAGAAGGCACTTTATCCCCTTCTAGCATGCAAAAGTGACAATTCTAGTCAACCAATCAACGGTCTGCAGTGAGTTTAGCTCCACCTATTTGGTACCTGGAAGGGTATCAAAAAAGTGGCACGGTACAGTTCGCTATTTTGGTACCATTCTCAACTTCTGACAATGGAAACGGACATTATTACATCCTATTCCGTACTATACTAAACCGTACCAGAGATTGCGTTAGACTTTAACATTGTCCGTTATTTTGATGGACAGGGTTGTAAAAATTCCGTCATAATCTATTATAGTCATTTTAATGTACATATTTTAATTATAACAACACATTTAATTGCTTTTATTTTTGTTCACATTTTCATTTTTAATCATGAATCTACAGAACGACAGTGCAGTGTTTAAAAACTCTTTTAATAGATTCTCATTTTAATGAACCAATATCGATTCTTAAATCCCAGTTGATCTTTTGGTCTATGCTGTTTTCAGTTGATGAACGAACAATCTTTTGCAATAGGCTGAGCTCTGTGCTTTGTTACTTTTGATATGAAACAAAGTCTCAGATTTCTAATTCTGTCCATTTCATTAAGAAATTCAAGCAATAAATACCATTTTGGTGCTCTTTAATGTGGAGTAAAAGATCGCTTAGCTAAAGTGGGTAGGCTACTCACCTGGGCGTAATCAAACATAGTAAATCATTCGTGACAGTTTCGTTTTTGTTCTGGATGCTGTGCTCTGCTGCTACACCTGGATAGGGGTGGGAATTACAGCTTCAGTTTACAATAGATCAACCTCAGTGTAATCTGTCAAAGTGACAATTTTCAGTTAATGCGACCTCTGGTGGAAATGAGCCATAAGTGGTTCTTTATGCATCACTACACTATTGACATTCAAACTACTTTGCTTGTGAAATTTCACCTAAAGGTCTGGACATGTTTACCATTGTTTGGTGAATTTTGCTCAGGCAAAATCCAGTCGTTTCAACAGGAATCCACACAACTGTGAATTTCACGTGAGCGCAAAAGGTTTCCCAACATAGATTTCACAACAGGTTCAAGTTGGTCACATGGATTCGCTATATTAACCAAAAGAAAGCTGCTTGGTTTGAAAGCGACCTCTGTATGAGTGGTACTTCATAATTTTCCCTATACTACTGACCAGGGGCGATTCTAGGTTTTTCATTTTAGGGGGGCTCAGCCCCCAATGAGGATATTATATATATATATATATGTGTGTGTGTTTGAATAGGGTGGTTGACTGAACTTATTGCAGCATTCCACTGAATTGCCTAGACAGGTATGACATTTGAGAACTGAATAAACCAAATACAAGTCTTCCTGATCTCACACACAAACCTGTTTACTGTATAAACACAAAATTTTACTGTTTGCATTTCTAGTACATCGCTAATTCTTTAAAACAAGTATGCAAACCTCTTTTCCACATCCATTGTAATATGTATAATATTAAGAGTTACATTTTAAATGAAAATGGCAACATGCTAGTTTTATAAATTATGCGTTCATATACGTTAAGGGCTTCAGTCAGCTGACGGAAACAGCTGTGGTATGACGAGGGGTGAACGCAGCGAATACTTTACAGTAGATGGGCAACCGATTGCTCCGCCATTATATTTTGTAAACTGTACTTATGACAAAGAACTGCACAGATGCAGATATTATAGCAGTCTATCGATAAACATACTTTGTCCTCTGTTTCTGGCGCTGCGGATTGAAGAACGCGCTTAAAGAAAGACGGGGAGGAGCCGAAGTCTGCCGCCGTTTTCATATGACATTTAAAGAGGACTGAGGTAATCATGAATTCATGTACAGTTTATGGAGCTGATCGCAATTTTTTTTAGGGGGGCTGAGCAGTCAGTTTAGGGGGGCTATAGCCCCCATACTGTTAAAGTCAATGGCTACCAGCAACTGTTCAGTTACCAACATTCTTCAAAATATCTTATTTGTGTTGAACAGAAGAAAGAAACTATACAGGTTCGAAACAACTTCAGGGATACTTTTCATTTCTGGGTAACTATTCTTTTAATAGTGTTCCTTTTTTTACTCCCCAGCACTGGATGAGAAAATACAAAATACCATGTTTGACTAATAGAACTGTTTCAACAACAGTTAAAGGAATTCAATATTTAAAATCTACTTAAAATGAAAGATACATTTTTGCAAACACCTGACCATATAAACCCTCATCTACAATTACACACATTGGCGACATTTCCTTACAGAGGTCAACATTTCAGATAAACATTACAATACATCAAAGGATATGAATCGGCCTTCATATTATCATTTGTTGCCACATCATACCATATGTGGAAGCACATTACGTAAGTCACTTTTAATGTGATGAATCATACTAAAGAAACTTCCACCAATTTTCTTGGTATACGATAACAAAAGTTGAACACATTTTAGTGCTGTTTTTCTGTATTATTATTCCATGCTTTGCGGTGCCAATGTACTCAAAGAACAGGAAGTGTCAAACTCTTTGTCCAACCCAAGATGAACACTTTTGTAGCTCCACACACATTTTAGTAGTTTAAAAGATCAGAAAAGTTTTAAAACAACAGCCTGTTCCAGTGTAGTGGTGTGGTGTGTTTGTGTGCATACATGTGATAGCTAAATTAGTAAATGCCTTGTTAATGATTTACATAAGATATACACTGTAACCTTAACAGGACGCCAAATGATACTTTGTACTACAAAACCTGAAAAGACTGTAGACGCAGCATGATTTCCAGAGAAACTATGTAAAGCAAGAAAAAAAAGTATGTCTGGGAACTTTGATGTTGTGATAATCCAAATACATTTTACATTACATTTAAAATAGACAATGTGTAGCCTATTATACAGTAGCCTACTAGTGCAAAATGATCCAAACGTACAAAACAAAGTGAGGTCACAGCTGGTCAAACGTCATTGACTAAGATCCGCCCTCTCCTTCTCTTTTACCTCCTCCAAAGCTGTAAAAGCTTTAGTTAGCCAGTCACAAAAGGCCATGTTTACCTGAACTTCACTCTAATCTATCACCTATATTGACCAGTGTCCTGACCCAGCTGACAGTGTTTACTCAAACCCATAGTCTGTCTGTTTGCTTTCTTCTCCAGTGAAGCTCTCCAGCACATGTGCCCAGCAGTGATGTGCTCCCTGAGGAGGTCACATACTTGGACCACCCAGCAAGAAACACATCACCTGGAAATAAGAGCTCTGATGAGCCACAGCTGGAGGATCTTCTCCTCAAAACGCAATTCGCTGTGTAATATGCCACTTCTAGCATCGTAAACATTTCCAGGTCTGGTGTATGGAAATCATTATCCCAGTAGCTATTGTTAAGAGATCCATTTCGGATCCTAATAAAAAGTTATTGAAAATGGCATGAAATAAAAATTCACCAGACTTGTGTAGACGTAAGACATAGCAGGTCTGTTCCAAATGTTTAGTCTGCTTAAAGGAGAAGTCCACTTCCAGAACAAAAATATACAAATAATTTACTCACCCCCTTGTCATCCAATATGTTCATGTCTTTCATTCTTCAGTCATAAAGAAATTATGTTTTTTGAGGAAAACTTTTCAGCATTTTTCTCCATATAATGGACTGATATGGTGCCTCGATTCTGAACTTCCAAAATGCAGTTTACATGCGGCTTCAAACGATCCCAGATGCGATTGTAAATGATCAAAGCTGAGAAAGAAGGGTCTTATCTAGCGAAACGATCGGTTAATTTAATAAAAATAATACAATTTATATACTTTTTTTAATGCCAAACGCTCGTCTTGTCTCACTGTGCCTGGACTGTTTTTGTTCCGGTTCATGACAGTTAGGGGATGTCGAAAAACTCCCATCTCATGTTCTCCCTCAATTTCGAAATCATCCTATATCTCTGTTTTACCTTTTTTGTTAAGTGTGTTTGATCTTTTTTGCATGTTTGCAAAGACTGGGTCGAAACTTCTGCAGTGATGTAGGATGATTTTGAAATTATTTTTTCCTCAAAAAACATAATTTCTTCACAACTGAAGAAAGAAAGATATGAACATCTTAGATGACAAGGGGGTGAGTACATTATTTGTGAAGTGGACTTCTCCTTTAAATTACAAGACGAATGTTTACTGGATTGAAGAGACGTAATTACTTGATTTTTCACACATAATTCTTTAGAAAAATGTAAAAAACCTGTTTGACCTGTAATGAAAACTACAGAGCTTGAATCATAAAACTAAGCATTTAAATATCATCAATAAGACATATTATTGGAAAAACTGATATTTATGTATTTTATGTAAAAATGTTGTTGTGGCAAAATAAAATCGACTCTCACCAAAGTAAGAGACAAACTCGGTCGAATGTCTTTTATAAATGTATTCTTCGCAAAGAAGGTCAGACAGTCATACGGAGTGTGTATGACTGCAGAGTGTGACCAAGAAGGGAGGGCTCACTCCTACTTATATCTCTTCCCCAGCCTTCAAGGTTACATCTCCTAACCAGTAACTTTCCACACATAGTAAGAGTCAGATAAATACATTCTGCTATGTCATACTCCCAAGATTCAAACCTTTATATTTAGGGCCCTGATACCCTTCTCTTACGTCATTCTCATAGCAGGTTTAAATAAAGCAGGGCCTTACAAAATATTCCATAAGCACATAAAATAAGTAAAATGAATTTTTCTTCCACAATGTTGAGTCAACTTAAAATATTTGTTATTCCGCCTTAAAATTTTAAGTTTAGTCAACTCAAATAAGTTTAGTCAACTTTAAATGTTAAGTTGTGCTAAGTGGCGAAGTGATATTTGTGTTGACTAAACTTAAAATTTTAAGGCAGCAGGGTAACAAATTATTTTAAGCTGAAATCACTTTTTTTTTTTTACAGTGTAGTCTGCTATACAGTTTTCCATTACAAGCAGAATTTCATCTTACTTTTTAGCCAAAAGACAACAATTGCACCACTTTTTGTTTGTTTGTTTGTTTATGTTTTTTGTTTTTTGTTTTGCTCAATTTGGGCTTTTTTTCCTCCTCGGTTGTGAGCTCACTAGATCATATATCGGACATTAAAAAAATTATATATATAAAGCATAATACAATACATAAAATTATTTTTATATTTTTCTTACTATTATTTTATATGTCAGGCTTTACAGTATTAAAGTACTACCATTTATCCCAAGTATCCTAAATAAAACAAACAAAAATTCCATAATTTCCATAATTTAAGGAGTTATTAATTTTTTATAGATTATTTTCCATATTTTAAGATTCAATGTCTGAGGAAGGGGTAAAACATATGTAATACACAAGTAAGTTTTAATGTGACGACAAAAAATTCCTCATAAAAGTACCCAAAATTATAAAACTATATACATATATAAACAGTAACAATATAATCTAAAATAATTTGATATACTTTTGTTTGAATGTTTGGGGTCAGTAAGATTTTTTTGGGAAGAAATTAATATTTTTATTCAGCAACAATTAATTAAATTCACCAAAAATAACAGTAAATACAGTTAGAATGCTACAAAATATTTATCTTTTATATAAATATTGGTCTTTTTGACTTTCTAGAATCAAAGAATCCTGAAAAGATGTTTTAGTTCTTTTAAAAAACAACGATATGTGACCCTGGACCACAATACCAGTCATAAGTAGCACAGGTATATTTGTAGCAATAGCCAACAATACATTGTATGGGTTAAAATTATGCATTTTTCTTTGTTATGTAACATAATGAAGTTTTAAGGATGTTAAGTAAAGATCATGTTCCATGAAGATATTTTGTAAATTTCCTAACGTAAATATATCAAAGCTTAATTTTTGATTAGTAATATGCATTGCTAAGAACTTAATTTGGACAACTTTAAAGGTGATTTTCTCAATATTTTGACATTTTTGCACCCTCAGGTTCCAGATTTTCAAGTAGTTGTAGATTATATAAATCTCAATTTCAAAAAATTGACCCTTATGACTGGTTTTGTGATTCAGGGTCACATATTATGCACAAATATTGAAATAATCTGCATTTTGTAATATTTAAATATGATGTAAACACTACATCACTTTTTAATTATCATTTTTAAAAACAATATAATTTATTATATCCCCACATAATCTAGCTGTCTTGCAAATCTACTATTAAAAAATCTGATTAAGTAACATGAAACTTTGAGGGTGATTTTTAAGATTCTGATTTTTCCCCTTCCCCCATTTTTTTTGACATGGTAGGCCTATATTAAAAAAAAACAATGTAAAATAAATTTACAAACAAATATATTTTCTGCTTTTTAAATGAATATACAAAAGTCACTAACATACCATACAGAGGTTAGTGCTAGAAATGTATCTGAGGAATTGTGCGTTAATCAGGCTGTTATTTGAGAGGGCGCTATGCCTTTAAGAGTTTGCGAGCGCTGCCTGCGAAACTTTGGGAGGCCGTTGGACTGCTGCACTTTGGATAATGAAGGAAGTGACGAATCCGCAATACTAGGAGAGAGAGGGGGGGAAAAACTCCAGAGGAGAAAAACAGAAACTAAGACTGAAGTCAGCGTGAAGCGCAATGTACTGAATGAAGGCGAGCGTCAGCGGCATGAGCAGCACGAGTCAGCGAGAGCTCACGAATCAAAGTTCCCTCAATGAGAGACGCGAGACGAGTGCAAACACCAGATTGATCCGTGCGTGACGCGGCTCTCCTAAATGTTTATTTACCAAACGTGAAAAGTCTCCAGACCCGTTTTAAAGGACTTTATGAATTCTTTTGTATATCCAGCTTCCAAAAAATATGGATGAAGTTGCGAAAGTGGAGCCGCTGTGATGTTTAGAGGAGATAGCGGAGTCTGTCTGAAGAGTCTTGTGGAATGAGTCGAACCGCATCAGCGACTGTTATTCCAGTGGATTCTCCTTCTGAGCTCGCTTTTTGAGTTTTAGGATTATCTGGAATGTTTGCGAGGTGGATTTCGCCCGGTTCAGTTCGGTTCACTGTTTGGCTTTGGCTGCTCACGGTGTCAGTAACTCTCGGGTTTGCTTCAGAGCTGAAGGTGAGGGTTCGTTTGGCCGATGGACAGATCACAGATGAACTTCTGGAGGCAGACAGTGAGAGAGACTCCATCACTGTGGAGTTTAAACAGGGAGATGGGACTCTTATAACTTTTGTGGCCGATTTCAAGCAGGTAAGTTGAAAAATGTGGCCAGGATGAAGGTTTGTGGTTGTTTAATGTCATTGTCACATGATGCCACAAAAGTGTGTTGAAATGCACTATGCTTCATGACTTTTTTCATAGTGGAGGAATTATTAGTTGATTAATCGGAATGTCAATTCATGCTTTTCTTTTTTACAGTTTTACACTAAAGCTGTTCTAAATGTTATTACATTTCATGTGAAGAAACATCTGAAGGACAGATGCTCTGTTACTTTCAAAATATGCAATATATATTCTGCATATACAAATTGAATCTTAAATCTAAATCTTAAAGCGCTCTTAAAATGATATGATGTGCAGAAGTTATGGATGTACAGTTACATTTATGTTTATTTAGTTGGCTGTCAATGTATCATACTACATTGTTCTATTACCTTATGAATATAAATTTGGTATATGCACTTTCATAAATATATATACATGCACAAAGATGGGTAGATTACTTACAAATTGTTATCTGTTACTGATTACAGATTACATAAAAATTGTAGTAACGTAATCTAGGTTACTCATTTTAGGTAATGTATTCTGACTACTTTTTAGATTACTTTTAGATTTTTTTTCATCAAACTTGTTTTAAATTTACTATCAAACGTACCATATTAATATCAAAAAGTGAAAAAATGAGAAATATATTTGTAATCTTAATTTGTAATCTTTTACTGATTACAGATTACATAATGAAAATTGTAGTAACTTAATATAGGTTACTCATTTTATGTAAAGTATTCTGACTACTTTTTAGATTACTTTTAGATTACTTTTTCAAACGTGTTTTAAATTTACCATCAAACGTACCATATAGAAAAAAAGCGAAGGAAAAAAAGGAAATATATTCTTTTAAAATCAACATCAAAAAATGCATTTAGCTGGGCATAATATAAGCTGATTAAAGCTATTAATTAATTAAATCATAAAAAAGAAAAATAAAAGTTATTTAAACTCTTGAAAAGTAAATATCGAAATCAAGGACATTACACAATGACTTCCAGATTTGAAATATTTTTGTCCAAACTTCATTATTTGTTTCATACTTGATCTAATGGCTAGAGAGATGCTATTTTCCATCAAAAAATTTTTGTTACGACATTTGTGAATATAGTCTGAGCTAAATGGTTTGTCAGTAAGGTTTTTAGAAAGGAAAATTTAAAAGCGTAAAAGAGAAGAATAGGGGAGAATCAATAAATTATGAATAATTCTCTGCCGTTATGTGAATATGTAATCGTGGAACCCATAAAAAAAGTAACTGTAATCTGATTATGGGCATTTTAAAATGCAACATACTCTTAATTACAAGTACTTTTGGAATGAAATTAAGACTTGGAAGTTGTAAATGTGAGGGTTTTTTTTTTTTTTTTTTACAGTTACATTTAATTATATAGTTGACTGACACTGTAATTCAGAGAAAAGTACAATGTTTTCAGTGTATCTTCTCTAAACCAGTGAGATTTAGATGATTTTGCTTACATTTCTAGCTCTGCTACATTTATTGTTTTCATTTACCGGATCATCTACTGTACAGTGATAAAGCTTCAAATATTGGCGATTAAACTTGTCATTTGAGAAGTGGCTACTTTTGCTTCCTTATACTATTATAATCAGTGCATTTGTGTTAAATCATCCATATTAGCGCTGAACTTCTGACCTGAGGTCAGATTCTTTTAGTGGTGATCATACCATCAGGATTAGCAGTGACACTGTCACTGCCCTCATCCGCCTCAGTTCAGTCACGTCAGCAGCCCTCTGCCCTCTCGCGTCCCCTGATCCTGCACAGACGTGGTCAGCGTGGGGGTTTGGATCACATTTGGGAAGGCTTGAACTTTTCCTTTCCTCCTTTTATCAGTTTCACTAGCGAGCCTGTCTCCATTCTTCTCACATGTGTTTCTCATCTCGAGTTTCCCCTGTATCTCAGGGATTTATGGAAAGTTGAATTAACGATGACTTCCAGCTGGATTTACTGCAAGCTGCACTGCAAAGGCTTAAACGGGGACGGAGGAAGACAAATATTCATTCATTAGAAATATTACTGAATGAAGTATGGTTTTGCTGGGATCCCACTAATCAGGTGCTAAGCGAACCCTCTGGATTTGATATCCAAAGCTGTAGAATTTTTCTTTTCTTCTCATTTCTTTTACATAAACATTTAGTGACAGATTTGGCGCAGCACAGCTCTTAATTTATTTTTCGTTTATCAAAGTGAAAGCAGCCTGTGATTTCCTCTCATCAGAAAATATCAGTTTTCTGTTACTGTGGAATTTACAGATTAAATGCCAACTGTGGCATATTTTACACTAGATTCAGCCAATTTCTATATTGTTAGTCTTCATTAAATAGGTACGTTCAAAAACGAGGTGCAGTTTACCATCTCTCCACTAATTATATAGCAGCGTTTTGTTTTAGTCACCGTTCAGTTCTAGTTTCACTGGAAATCAGATGAGATTGTATCACACATGCCTAGAAGGAATTTTTGTTTGTTTGCATACATTTTCATACATTTACATTTTCAAAGCATACAGTTTCGTAATTTAAAAAACAGGTACATCTGAGTAACAGACTAGCATTTTTCCAGTCTGTGTGGAAAATGTGTGGGATGTATGAGATTCTTTGACTGTTTGGTCAGCTTCGGCTCCGTTTCGGGGGTTGCAGGAATTCTGGTAACCAATCAGCGGTGACTTTGGTGGAAGAGACACTATGTATGATCACAAATCTTTCATCTCCAACTCAAGCTCTTCTCTTAAACGGTTCCGTTGTTTTTCTAGTGGTATTATGTTTCTCAGCGCATCAGCAGCACAGGCAGCGGCGAAGATGAATTCATCTCATCTCGCATCCTCTGCCTGAGGAGCAGGGCGGTCTGCTTTTATGCTCATCTCCCTATTGGGATATCTGTGACCTGCTTGGACACAATCCAACCCACCTCTTTGCTTTGAAATGTTATCGGCACTAGCTTTTGGGCTTGCTGAAAACTTCATTATGTTAGATTCAACTTTAGGGCAAGCTTTTATTGTTGCTTGAGGCAAGATGTGTTGCGTTGGCTCTGGTATGAGAAACTCATCATGCGTTCGGTAGCAATTTGAAGCTTTTCAAATTGTCGTTTTGTCACTTGTGGGAACTTGTCTGTCTTTTATGTCCTGGTTTTACAGTTTGTTTGGATGCTGTCCAGGTGCGTGAACTTGCCCAGTCTAACCTGTTTCAGAATGTCCCACTGAGTCTGAGTCATGTGAGATGGATGTGACCTTAACCACACACCGCACAGGCTCGAACAACCTCTCTCATGAAGTATTATGACACAAATGGATGTTTAAAAGATTTATGTCAAGATGAATGACAGACCACACCCGTTGTGTAGACTTGTAATGCTGTTTTACATTACAATAAAGGAACTAAGAAATTGCGTGACTGGCAAAGTATAAATATCTCATTGCAAAGTGCTGGATTTAGAGGTGGTTTTGTCAGCATGCAGAAATGGCATAATTTGCCTTTAAAATCATTTGTTAAATTGAGTTCACTGGTGATACCCTGTAAACAACAGAATGGATTGCACAGAGGGTTAATGTACTACTGATACAATGTTCTACTCATTTATGCTGTCTAAACTACAGAAAAAATGTGTGGAAGCTGCTAAATCATATAGAGAAGGACTTCGTAAGTTGGAAAGGCCGCAGTATTTTGACAAACTGAAGAGGTGGTAAAGATACATACGAGTAGTTTTTTTAATGCACTCTTCTCCTTGATTTGTTATAACTTTTGTCAGCCCATAGTACTCCAAATATTTTTCCTGGTCCGACCGATTAGTACAGCCTAAAACATGATGACATTTCCAGCAGCAATGATCAGCAAAATATGGGAGTTTTGTTTAGTTCAGTGGCATTGATTACGTTCAGTGCTGCCAATATGGCCGATTGATGACGCATTGTGAAAACCCTTTATACAAAAAAAAATGTACGGTGTCTCAAATACAAGTTTTCATGTGCAAGTGTGTTGATAACAGGCAGGCCATCTCTGCAGGCCCCTTGGCTACAAGCTGATGTCTTTATTCAAGGCAGAACCAGGCAGATGTTGACCCTTTGAATGCTGCTGAGTAGGAAGAGGCCTCTTTTCCTCTTTTACCCACAGAGAGAGCGGCACACTGTTATGCAAAGTGCTTTGAACTGTTGAAGTCAGTTGATCGAGAGTGCATTGAGCAGTGAGAAACTAAAATATGCTGATTTTTAATCATACTTTTCTTGAGCATCCAAGCACAGCAGTCCTTTAATTCATGTGTGTTGCAATTTGGTAAAACCCTTGATTGCAGAGCACAGATTGCTTCAAAAAATAAATCCCTGTGTGAAATGGACTGTCTTCAGTGTTTCATAAATTGTCACAAGCAAATGGCAGTTTGATTGCTAGAGATTGCTTTCATCGTACCTTAGCAGCATAGAGTGTACTTAATCAACATGGTAGTTTCTTTCTCAGTCACTGAATTGCAGATATGAAGGATTTTACACTTTTTTTTTTCAGTGGTGGAAGAATTGAGACCATTTGTAGTAATTGAGCATTTTACATTTTCGTTTAGGTGGCTTGAAGAGATGAAAATTAAAAAAATGAAAATTCTGTCATTAATTACTCACCCTCTTGTCGTTCCAAACCCGTAAGACCTTCATTTATTTTCGGAACACAAAATAAGATATTTTTGATAAAATCCGAGAGATTTCTGACCGTGCATAGACAGCAACGCAACTAACACGTAGGGATGGGACGATAAATCGTTGCAACTCAAATTGAGAAAGGATTTGGCTTCGATTCGAGATTTTCCAAACACATCGCGATTCTTTCTCAAATCGATTCTGAGCTTAGTTTTGAACAGCATGGCACTGCTTGCTTTAGAAACAGCCGTGCTCTGCTTGTTTCAAAATCCTCACATGCTCTCAAAATAATCATTTATACAATTTGAAAAGGTTGAAGCGAATTACAAGGGTGTTCACAGTGGGCTGTGTTTACAATAATCTCGAGTCATAAAAGCATTCTGAGCCAGGGTGAAATGAGCATTTAAGTGTGCGGATAAAAACCAGATTAGAACGGCGTCTGCTGTTAATACCTAAACTCAGAATCGATTCTAAAGAGAATGGCGATGGATTCGGAAGATCTCAGAATCGATCCACGAATCAATGTATTGTCCCTTCCGTACTAACACGTTCAAGGACTAGAAACGTAGTAAGCACATCGTTAAGTCAAAAAAGTTGTTCGGATTTTTTGAACGTACATATGGAACATGTTATTTGATATTGGTTTTGTACGTATCACCGCAGTTCTGACTTGAAATGTCCATTGTGTGGCGCTATAACTCTAATGCTCCATGACGTTTTAAAATAACGTACCATCTGCACTACACCTAAACCTACCCAATAGTGAACAAAAGCGAATGTGACGTAAAAACACAATCGCAAGCATGCCAATTTAGCTTGTTTTTCGATCTCATCTTTCAGCTCTTTAAACATGAGTCATGTTTTTCATGGGATTCATACCCAAGTATTCCACATCCTAAGTCCGATTCCGTGCCGGCTGACCTACTGAGCAAGCTTGTTACTTCTGGAAAGCAAAACATACGGAGCTGTAATCATAACTGTGTACAAAAACGATTACAAGTGCTCACTGTTTTACCGCCTCTAGTGTTCATTTCTGTTGGAAACTGCAGTGATATGTACTTATTTGTACGTATTTCGCGTCTTGCGAAAGTTCTAACAGGTAAGTTTTCATCATGAGATCAGGTAGAAAATAATGTGACATCAGTGGTTCAACTGTATAGTTATGAAGTTGCGAGAATACTTTTTGTGTGCAAGGAGTGTCGTAGCTTTATAAAATTAAGGTTGAACCACTGATGTCACATGGACTATTTTAATGATGTACTCACTACCTTTCTGGGCCTTGAACGTGGTAGTTGCTATCTACGCAGTGTCAGAAAGCTCTCGGATTTCATCAAAAATATCGTAATTTTGTTCCAAAGATGGATGAAGGTCTTACAGGTTTGGAACGACATGAGTTTTTATTTGCATAGGAACTTGGTGAGTGTGCTTTTAGATCCTGAAGGTGTATGAAGAACTTTTTTTACTCATCATAATTTATTCACTATATTGCCAGAATTAGTTTTGATAGGGAAACATGCTTCATTATTATTGAGGATTAGCCGTTTCCTTAAAGCCCCTCAAAAGCGGCATGTCCTAACAGCCACGAGAGAATAAATAACCTCTGATCTTTTTGATTCATTGCTTTATGAATCGAGCCTTAGGTTATGTCAGTTTTAGCCGAGTCCAACTTCCCGTTGAAAGGCATTGTACAACCCAGGGTTACATTTTTGTTTTCTTGATGAGGCATATCTTCATAGAAATGAGATGTACTTCCCCTTTTAGTTTGCAGGAACAGCATGAATCCTCTTTAGTGTGTAAGGGTCTTGTCTTCTCTTTCTCCTTCTCCCACGCTCTGATGTCTCCCTCTGGGTCTTGTGCAATACCTTCGACTTGGTATGTGGTGTCGAAATATTGGCATAACGGTTGTAAAGAGGCATCAGGTTTAAGATCTTGATTTATTATTGAACACATGAGCCATTGTGCCAAATGTTTTGTTAGTTATGAGATGGTTTTGGAAGGAGTTAGCAGCACATAGGAGGTACCGCCGTGATCCTGACTAGAGCAAATGAGCATGTATCGGTGACTGTGAAGCACAATCAGACAGCTGAAACAGGGTAAAGACGTCCCTGGCGTCCCGCAAGAGCTCAAGTTAGCCACATGCCAAATAGGAGTCAAAGGTCACACGTTGACAGCCCAGTGGAAGCAATGGCCTTCCATTACTGTTAGAGCCAAGTGCCTCTATTTTTGCCATGCTGTTTAGTTTTTGGTGTCATATTCAGAGGACAATCTACTATAAGATGTCACCAAAACAGAATTGCGTCGACTTGTATTTAGTGGAATACATGTTATGTTTTTATGTTAGGTGTGTGAGACCTCAAATTCCTCTTGTATTTGAGCACAGCTCAAGCGTTTCTCCCACGCTCTGTCTTTTGTCCAAGGTTGCTGTTCATCAGAGCGAAAGGTTAAATGCTGGCATGCACCTGTGCCTTTTCACCAGCCTTCTTAGAAAACCAATTAAACATCTTTGCCGTCACAGAAGGAGCTGTAATCCATTTAAGGGAAATTCTAGACAATAGAGTTTCCGTAGTTTCTTTTTAAGAAGGAACCACGTTTACAATAAACCTGCTTTTTGTGGATCATATCTGCATGCCTTGTTATTTGTTTGTATTAATCTTGAAACTTTCCCCCAGTTACCTTTTAACTGTTCTGGTTTTGTTATATGTAATGCATCATAACCGTAGAATTTTTGAAGTCTTGCCAATCTGGAATTTACATTCACAAGGGAAATTTTAAAGCATGTAGACTTGCATTCTGACACAGCCTTGATTACTTCAGTCTAGCGATATGGCTTGAAGGAGTAGTTTGCCTGAAAATGAAAATTGTCACGCTTTACTCATTCCAAGCCTGTATGATGTTCTTTCTTCTGTGGAACATAAATGAAGGTATTTTTAAGAATGTCAACTGTTTTGTCCATACAATGAAAGTTAATGGGGTCCAAAACAACTTTCTTTGAATGGACAAACAAAAACTAAGACAACTCAGGTTTGTCATAAGTCATACAGGTTTGGAACAACATGAGGGTGAGTGAATGGCTTTAGCCAGGAAGGCCGGAAATATATTTTACACAGATCAATGCTTGGCGAACATGCAGTTATGTGGTAGTAAAAAGTACTCAAGAGGGCTTTAGAGTTACTGTCAAATGTCTGTGCTATTAAACCAGATGCATTGTTACTCAAGTAGCAGCTATAAACATGTCGACAGTTGAATGTGTGCTATTGTATTTACTAAATTGTTGCTCCTCCATGACTCTGAGAAAACTGTTGAAAAGAAGAGTGTTTATGTTAACACTAGCTATGACATATTATGAATTATGTTTAGATAGATTTCAGATATAAAGTATGGTGTGCATGTTTTGGGGCTTAGGGTAATTGAGGGAATTTAAAAAAGGATCTGTACTTTATCTAATCAAATTCATCCATAGATCTGTTTGTAGTTAACCCACATTTTCAATATGGTAATGCTGGTTTTAATAATGCATGTAATCTTGAAATATACTGACTTGTTTTGCATGTTTTGTTCTCAATTCTCTTGTGTGTTTGTTGTGCAGTACAAAGTTTTTTTGATGGCAACATGTGCATTATATTGCAAACAGGCATCTTAAGCAATTCCTCTTAAGGCCTCTTGGGTAGATATTATTCATGCCAGTTGTTACAATGGAAAGCAGCTCTTGCAAACACAAAGCAAACGTTTTTAATGTGGCAAAACAAAGAGCATTTAATTGACGTCGTTTATACAATCATTCATCAGTGTCACTGAACGGTACTGGCAGAATTAGCAAAAATACATTCTATCACGTCTTTCATAGTTGCTCGTCTCTAGGGATGAATTGAGAGGGTGTTTTATGTTTAAGAGACACAAACAAACATGAAGTTTGGAGGCTAGTCTTATAAACTAGCACAAATTTAGATCCAAACAACAGTCACTTAGATACAAGTTCCAAAACTTTAGCACAAAATAAAGCTGTAAGTCAGTCTTGTAGTCTGATGTTGGCTTTAGTTACACTAACAGTCAAACATTGGAAATAATTGTTTTTTTTAATGTTTTTGAACTGTTTCTAATGTTCACCAAGGCTGCATTAATTTGATCCAAAAAATATAGTGGAAACCATAATATTGTGAAATGCGTTAAATTGATCAAAAGTGACAGTAAAGACCAGTAATTTTCAAATAAATGCTGAACGTATCGGTTTCCTCAAAGAACTTTAGCAGCAAATCCTTTTCAACATAGAATCATTACTACGTTTTAAAACACATTCAAATAGAAAATGTAGAAATGTTTTTACTCTGACTTTATCAATCTTTGTTTGAGCATATGCCAATGGTGATGGTTCAGAAATGGCAAAAAGCACTTTTTGTGTTTTTTTTGCCTCAAGTTTGCATGTCTGTAACTTAAGAAGTATTAAAGATCTTAATATCTTTTTAGATTTTGGTTCTTAGCTAACTTTTCTTTTGGTATCTTCATTTAAAAGTCCTTGATGGTTCAGTCAAAGAGATATGAAGATCTTAATGTGGCTCCATGGGTGAAGTGGCAAATTGAATCTCAGGTGAAAATTGCCATTTTGTAGAAGGGGGTCAAATTGACAATTTTCACCTGAGATTGGAGCCAATTTACAGGGGTGTAGATGACTTTGGAAAGCTGGCAACCTCATTATTTTATTTGTACAGTTACTGTACAAATTTCTTGATTTTATCAATCTTTATTTCATTATATGCCAACGATGACAGTTAAAAAAATGGAAAAAGCACTTCTTAGTTTGAATTCCTGTAACTCAAGAAGTAATAAAGATATCTTTATATCCCTTTAAATTCTGTTTTTTAAAAAACTTCCCTTTTGGTATCCTTATTTGAAAGGCCCTTGATGGTTTAGACCCAGAGATATGGAGATCTTAATGTGGCTCCATGAGTAAATTAATAAATTGAATCAGGTGAAAATTGTAATTTGTTAAAGGGGGGGTCAAAATGACATTCACCTGAGATTTGGAGCCAATTTACGGGTGATAAAAATGATTTTAGAAAGCTGGCAGGCTCATTATTTTATTTTTACACAGAGATTGGTAGGTCTGTTAGTAAAATCTATTGATTTTATCAGTTTTTATTTCATTATATGCCAATGGTGACAGTTCAAAAATAGCTAAAAGCACTTCTTGTGGTTTTTAGCTCAAGTTTGTATGCCTTTAAACGCCCTTGATGGTTCAGTTCCAGAGTGAGTGAATTAATTTGGTAAATTGAAACTCGGGTGAAAATTGCCGTTTGGAAAAGGGAGGTCAAAATGGCAATTTTCACCTTAGATTTGGAGCCAAATTAGAGGGGTGTGAAAATGACTTTAGAAAGCTGGCAGCCTCATTATTTTAGTTTTACACAGAGATTGGTAGGTCTATTAGTAAAGTCTGTTGACTTTATCGACCTTTGTTTTACTATATGCCAAAAATGACAGTTAAAAAAAGGCAAAAAAAAAAGCATTTTTTGTGTTTTTGCCTCAAGTTTGCAGGCCTGTAACTCAAGAAATATTAAAGGTATCTTAATATCCCTTCAGGTTATGATTCTTAACAATCTTTCCTTTTGGTTTATTCATTTTAAAGGCCCTTGATGGTTCAATCCCAGAGATCTTAATGTGGCTCTATGGGCAAATTGGTAAATTGAAAAAGGTGAAAATTGACATTTTGTAAAAGGGGGTCAAGACAATTTTCACCTAAGATTTGGAGCCATATTAGAGGTGTGTAAAAAGTAATTTAGAAAGCTGGCAGCATCATTATTTTATTTTTACACAGAGACTGGTAGGTCTATTAGTAAAATCTGTTTATTTCATCAGTCTTTATTTCATTATATGCCAGTGGTGACCGTTCAAAAATGGCAAAAAGCACTTCTTGTGGTTTTTACCTCAAGTTTGTATGTCTGTAACTCAAAAAGTATTAAAGATATCTCAATTTTCTTTTAGATTCTGGTTTTTAGCCAACATTCCTTTTGGTATCTTTATTTTAAACGCCCTCGATGGTTCAGTTCCAGAGTGAGTGAATTGGTAAATTGAATCTCGGGTGAAAATTGC
>JAHKKF010469060.1:0-15528 GCA_019740295.1 Labeo calbasu | reverse complement strand
TTTTGCCGAAGGTAATAGTTTATATGCCGTGAGACCTGGCTTGTACGGTCTGTATCTAAGAATAAATGTGAAATGTGGACATCCCTCCACTTTGTCTCTTGCCTCGCTATTTTCTTTCAGTACCGGAGTTGTACTAATAGCTTCGTGGCTTGGCTTCCCTCCTTCACCACGTTACAGAGTGTTTAAAACAGGTGGATCTTGCATGGTAAAAATGTCTAATAAGCTTTAATAATAAGCTTTAATAAGCTTAAAAAAAGACTGATAAATCATCAGTTCTTGATTTAGTATTTACTAATGCACTGCTGCTATTGCAATATTGTTAGAAATACAAAATTACCTAAGACCAAACTTCAGATAATTATTAGGTGGTGTATGTCTCAGTTTAGTGAGCAAGATTTTGTTTGTCAGCTTGATTGGGATAAGATTTTGTTGATTCCAGATACTGAGTGTGCCTGGAATTATTTTTTATTAAGAGCTCACCACTATCATTGATAAATATGCATAATTTAAAAAATATTGTGTAAAGGGTCGAGATAACCCTTGGTTCTCTACATTATCAAATTTGAATCATGAGTGTGATGTCGCTTGAGCTAGACCAGGGGTGGCGAACTCCGGTCCTGGAGAGCCGCAGCCCTGCAGAGTTCAGCTCCAACCCTAAAACTCACCTACATGTTGCTTTCTAGTAATCCTTCAGACCTTGATTAGCTTGTTCAGGTGTGTTTGATTAGGGTTGAAGCAAAACTATGCAGGGCTGTGGCTTTCCAGGACTGACGTTCTCCACCCCTGGGCTAGACCAAGGCATTCCGATCTTCAATCCGATTGGCTTTGTTTCAGACAATTACGTAATAGATGTACAATGATGATAAGGAGAGCTAAAGCTGATCTAATCATAATGTAAAACAGAGAAAGCCATTTAATGCAGATTACATTGCTGCTGCTCTGAGATATTATTTATAATCTTTCACTGAGTTTAAATGAATTTACAAAGATATGGAAGTCAGCCTTTGTTATCCCATTGTTAAAAAGATGAGATCCTTCCGATACAAATAACTAGGCCAATTTCTAAAGGGTGTTCCTCAGGGGGTCTGTTTTGGGGGCTTTTACTTTTACTATTATTTACATTAATAACCTTGATTTTAATATTTATTTTCATTTTTATGCTGATGACACTGTGATTTATTATAGCGCACCTAAATTACACCAAGTTGTGTCCTTACAACAGAGTGCTTTTGATGTTGTGCAACAAAAGCTTTGTGGCCTAAACATGACTGAACATGACCAAAACTACAGCAAAGAAGCAAATGGCAAATCACTCAAAACCTACAGGGTACTATAATTGTGGTAGTGACAGAATACAAATATAAATACATTTAAAATTTAGGGTTGATGATCCCATGTTAACCCTTTGGTTGTGTACGGGTCAAATTGACCCGGAAAATATTTTCTTTTTCCCGAAAATACAAGTTAATGTTATTGCATTTTCATAATTTTTGGGGTTTTATTTCACCTAGTCACACTTGTGGTGTTCCCGGTCAAAAATGACCGGACTCCAAACAAGTGCTTATAAATCTCTTATTATGCTATATTATCACTAAAGACTTTTTTCTTTTTGTCAACTTGTTTTCTTTCATTTAGGACTGGTTTTGTGTTTCTATTTGCATCTGATTAATCGTAGGCCTCATTTATCTGAAAGTAGGCAAAACTGTACAAAATTGCACAAAGTCCTTGCACTTGTGGTCCTGGTCAAAATCTCCAAACTCCAAACAAGGTACCTACTCTCAGATAAATAAGGCCTTTCATTTTTGACCAAGATCACCACAAGTGTGACAGGAATCTGAACACAACCAGAGGGTTAATCAGTTAAGGACAAAACTAAAGCTAAAGCTTAGGTTCTGTTACACAAATAAACCCTGCTTTCCATTTGAGGCAAAAATATTATAGTTTCTGACAGATTTCTGCCCATTCTTGACTATGGAGACATTCTGTATAAATCAGCATCTACCAAACTTCTTTGTGCTTTACTTCTTTCATGGTGCGCATCATTGTAATTTGTATAACAGAGTTGCTTGGTCATCATTATCAACACAAACATAAGTACTGGTACCTGTTTATCTATAAATAAAAATGTTTGTGTCTACTGCCTTCATGTCTCACTTCGCTCACCCAACTCAAAACTCCAGGAGCTTTAGTTTCAGTTTAAAAAATATGTTTTTAAAAAAGTATAATTATATGAGATTACATATATTTAATTATTATTTAAGAATAACTTTGCTAATAAAAAACAACCATAATCACAGATTAAAAGTAAACTTCATAGACAGTAACACAATACAAAAACACACAAGCTAAATTTTAAAATCATGAAAACTTACATGGTGAAAGTTCTGTATGAGTCCTGTGTTCTGGGTGTAAAAACTTTGTAAATCACAGCACATTTAGCTTTTTTAGATTTGAGCTAAAATAAAAGTGAAAGGTGAGCTAGAGTGTCCAACAAAAATATTTGGTACCTCCTACGAAGGAGGAGTGTGATTTGTAGGGGTGGATACCAATAAACCACACAGCACCTATAGACACAGTAGACACAAGTAATGTTTAAGCAGGATGCAAATTTGAGTATGAAATAAAAAAAATAGTATCTACTACAATTATGACACACGACTGAGCTGAAACAAAGTCTTTCCATGTCCGTTTTAAAGCATGTACCACTGAATAAAAGGAGGTACATGCATACCTCCCTAGATTTATTGAATTAAAATCTCATGGTGTAGATTTTTTAATAGCTTCCTGGATGTAGTCTACATTAGCTTAGAAACTTGGCTTACAATGTTGGATGTTACGATCTGTTGGATCTGAGGCCAGAATACAAGCAACCAGTGACGTTGCTGGGTTTGCTGGGCACCCTGTACAGTTTCTTGCATTGAGACCACATTCCTTGTTCCTGTTCAGCCGTTTACATGTCTTGTTGAAAGCAAGCATAATCAGAGCCACCAGAAACACACACACAGGCAGCACAACAATACACTACAGCTGGAAAAGCAGAAAGTAGGAAGAGAACACACACACACACACAAAAAAACTTTTTAACTCACCTTTTAAAAAACTCTCAGTGCCTCACCTTTTACTTCCAAAGCAGTTGTGTGCCATTAGGTTTGTCGTTATCTGTCTCGTCTAGTTTTCCATTTTGATTCTGTAGAGGATATTATATGGTTAGTCACACAGTTTAGCATCAATTTGCTGTTCAAATCATGATGAATAAACTCCAGCTGTCCAAATGGATTTTAAAATAATGTTTCTCTCACCTGTGACTGTCACTGTGATTTTTCTTTTTTTCTTTTTTTCTTTTTTTTTTTTCCTTTTAAAATCCAGAACTATTTATGATCCAGTGTCACTGGCCCCAAATATTTTAATGGTCTGGTTTCCATTATGGTCTGTCAGGCGCTCATTCTGGACCCCGTCTTTTCTCTTCCAAACCTCCTTCCACTCCATGTTGGTCTGATGTGCTACTTGAACAACATTTGGCAACATTTGGAAATATCATCTGAGGAGAAATATTAATCATTAAAATTGTGTCAGTCAATCAAGGTCATAAGCACATATTTAGGTTTGGGCGAGCAAAGGTAAAGTCTCTTTAAAAGTCAGCCATTAAAAAACCCTATATCGGCGACCACTAATCTGAATATTGGATGGGATGAATCACATTTAATGTCTTTGCTGGTTACAGCCCTTCACACAACATCAACATTTTTACAATGTTAACATTAATTGGAAAACCAGAAAGCTGATGTTGATGAACAGTTTTTACTTACCATGAATATGAAGTTGGTACTTCCTGATTATCTGCTCCAGCTCTGCCTGATCATTATGGTAATAGACTCTCAAAATATATTTCCTAGCATCACTGAAGATTAGATCCTTTAGGATGACATCACACTTTCCATTTTTATATACTCTGTCACTCTCACATTCTTCATTCTGATAGAAAGGGATGTTTTTTGACCAAATGCTTAAATCTTTATAAGAAATCTCACTGACTTCAAATTGACATGTCAGAGTGATTTAGGCTCCCTTTTTATATATAAGACTAGTTCCTAAAAAGGTCAACTGGATATATATACATACAGTATAAATTAAGGCATTCAGGACCCAACAATATAACAATATAAACTGTGCCATGTTTTATAAATTCAAATGTTGATAGCAGTAGTATCTGTAGTAGAGTCTTAATTAGTGATTCATCAAATCATTCATTCAAAACGGCTGATTCATTTAGAAACCGTGCAAGTGACTGTATTCCACTTTGCTTTTATGCCCTTGTCTTGCTAACCTCCTTTTGTTTTATTGATATATGTCATTGCTTACTTTGCAAAATTACATATCATAGAGTTGTTAAATTGAACATGATCTCCTGTGACATCACAATCATGTTGCATTGTGGTCTATGCAGCAGCCTAAAGTGTACAATTGAAGTAGAATCGTTCTCTAGAGGGGTCGAGTGTCTGTCCATATAAGCTTCCCTCTTTCACTTCACAAAGTGAAACGCACTTCAAAATGCCAAGGGGAAATTTCTTATGGGGAAGTTCTTATAGGGAAGTTCACAAGTGTGTGTCTAAAAGCGAAGTGGAACACAGCCTTTATAAATGAGTCATTGAATCATTGACTTGTATAATAATAATAATAATAATAATAATAATAATAATGAATTCAGAACAGATAAATTCAGGAACAAAACACTGTAGGGCTCTGAGATGCTCAAATGTTTTGTTCCAGCTTTGTCTGGAACTGTTTTCCTTGGTGAAACAGAAAAAACAAGCAAAACTGCAAGTGTAACTTACTCAATACTATTCATGTTTGTTGAATTGTTGTATAAATTTGCAATCATGTGTATGCATTATTATTTGGGCACTGCTTGTTTGTGTGATAGTATCATGAGCATTATTCCCACACAGGTGAGAGCTTCCAGAGTCCGGAAATTTGGTGTCTCCCACTAAAGGAGGAGTGTGAGTCAATATTGCCCTTTTCTGGTTATACTATCAAAGCAGATTGAGCTGTCAGAAGATGTTGGTTTATTAGCTTGCAATGACACTTGGCTAACAAAACTCTTTTTATTAGTCCTTTTCTATTTTTAATTTATAGAAACAATAATTTAGCTGATGAATTAGAATTGGTAACCAGTCCAGATCTTGTTACATAAATAGTAAATGTAGACACAGTTGAAAGCTTTCAGTCTTTCTGAGGATATGGTTGGAGTCTTAAGGAGTTGTATTATTGGTTTTTATTTCCCTCTGCTGGTTATTTTATCAGAGCAGATTGAGCGTCAGAAGATTTGCCCAGAGGAATGAAAAATCAAAAGTGACATCTCTTTAACAACTCAGATGTTTCTCCTAGAGAGAAATAAGGTTGCTTCAGCATCAAATTGAGACTTTTGCTTGAGTCTCCTGCTTCTCACACTTAAAGACTCTCACAACTGTGTCCTTTAAAGTTCTAGAGGAAATATCATCATCATCACCAAGTTACTCTGTTTAAATGTAATAAGTAGTGTAAATTACTTTATAAAAGTAATGTAACTTATTACATTTGATTACTTTTTGATTACTTTTCTAAATTTCTAATATTTTCAACTGTTAATCATTTTGAAACATTTAAACCAGGCAGAGTTAACCTTACAGTAGCACTCAACACTGATTACTGTCAGACTTTCAAAATCCTTTATCACTTGAATTAAGATTAGTAAATAAGGGATAACATACATCTTTATTTTGCGATAACAACTGGCTGGATGTACATTATCTCACTTATTATCTCACAGCTGCTTGCCACAAAAGTAAATAATTATACATGAAACAGTGATCTGAGTTGAAATATTTGAACGCAAAGCTTCCATGAAGAAATCATTTGCTAGCAAGTGGTAAGATGACAGAATTAAGAAATTGTACACATAATATTGAATTGTTAATATTGAGTTTTAATATTTTATTAGCTAACCAAACACAAAGCTTCCATCAAAAAAAAACTGTCAAGCATATAGCATCGACTTATGATGATTAATGAGTCCGGGTGAGTCTGGGTTATTAGCTTTTACCAGTTGATATCGGGGAATAACATACACTGAAATGTCATGACTGACCAATCAGAATCAAGAATTCCATAGAGCTGTGTAATAATTTAATTTAAAGCACAGACACACAAATTCAGACTTTACACCTCTTATTTACTTTACATTCTGAGGTTAAATACAGATTTGAAATCATAACAATGCCTTGGTGGAAAAATTAATCTTAAAAAATAAAGTATATGCATAAACTCAAATAGGAAATAAAAAATGTAAAAATAAGCATGTCAGCTCAAATGAGACACCAATGTTTCAGAAGTTTAAGACAGAATAGAACACGTTGTTGCAAATTTTGAGCACTTTAGAGATACTGAGCTTTAGTTTTTGTGTTCCATAGACTTCAGTAGATAGAACTATTTTTGTTTTCTAAAAAAAAACCAAAATGCACAAAATGTACACAGCTTACAAAAGAAACATCACATAATGTAAGTAAGTGAACTGAATAAGAATATGTGAATAACTCAATTTTGACAAAAATGTCAAATAGAACCATATAATTCTAAGGTGATGATGTGTCCTATTCTATAAACTCCTAAAACAATGGTGTCTCATTTCAGAGCAGTCACAATGCAATTGTGGAAAGAAGTCAATTAAATCTGTATGTGGGTGTGTGTGGGAAAAAAAATCAGATGTAAAACTTTGTAATCATCAACATTTTCAAAAGTAACTAATTTAATTACACTTTTTTTTTTTTCCTCAGTAACTGTAACTAATTACAATTACATTTATTTTGAAATTAAATGACATAATTCCGTTACATGCAACTAGTTACTCCCCAACACTGATCCTCACACATTGTGCTCAGACCTCTTAAGCACCTACTGTATACAATTTGGTTCCCTCATAAACCTCTCTTCATTGGAAATTGCTTCTTGATGTCAGGAAGCATAATCAAAGCCAGAACCAGCAGACCTATAGTCAATCCAACAATCATAATCCAAAACCAAACAGCTAGAAGGGGAAGGTGGGAAGAAAACACATTTTAGTGTTTTTTTTTTCTTTCCTTTCAAACCTCAAAGGTTTTGTGAAGCTCTCAATGCCTCTTGATTTACTTACTATGTTGTTGAGTGTCATCAGTTTTGTCATCATTTGTGTAGCGTTTTCCCTTTGATTTTGTATCTGATGCTGTAGAGGATATGGAAAGCTTAGTCACACTATTTAGCATCAATTTGCACTTCAGATCATGATGAATAAATCTCAGCTGTCCACTTATTATATAAATAATATTTCTAAATATAAACTGAGTGTCTCTCACCTCTGACTGTCACTGTAATCAAGATTTCTCCTTCATTGTCCAGAACTCTGTATGTTCCTGCGTCATTGTCTGTAAACTCTTTAATGGTCAGAGTCCCATCACTGTCGGTCAGTTGATCACTCTGAGCTCCATTGCTTTTGCTCCACAACTCCCTCCATCTTGTTTTGTTTTTGGCCCAATGCACTACTTGATTAGCATTGGAAAGAACATCTAACTTGTGTTCCTCGCCTGTTTTCACAGAAATCTCATCTGAGGAGAAACAGTATAAGCATATCTTTAAGACTGGGGGAACAAATGTTATCATTTATCAGTGGATAAAATCAGTCATTGGAAAACCGTATCAATCTGAATATTAGTGTCCCATTCTGAGTCTCTGTTTGTTACATGCAATATCAAACAATTATTAAAGGAAATCCAAAAAAGCAGATGCTGATCGTTTGATCAGTTTTTAATTTACCATAAATATGAAGCTGGTATGTCCTGAATTGTTGCTTTAGCTTTGTCTGATCATTATTGTAATAGACACGCAAAAAGTACGTCCCAGCATCACTGAAGCTCAGATCCTTGATGACGACATCACAATTTCCTTCTTTAAATACTCGTCCACTGCATTCTTCAGTCTGACACACGGGGATGTTTTCTGACAGACTGTTTAAACTAATATCAGAAATCTTTTTGGCTTTAAATTGACATGGCAGGGTGACGTTGCTTCCCTTTTGTCCTGACACAGGTATAGTGGCAGTTCCTACAGGTGGGGCTCCTGCAAATAAAGATTCATCAATACAACATATCAATACTAAAAAATATACTTGTGGTGTCTGTGTTTATTCTCTGTAAACAATATCATCATAAAATATTCTAGTAGAGTTATTTTAGTCAACTGGATTAACTTGCTCAAGACATTTCACAATTCAAGTGTCTTTAGCAATTGTGAACTGATGGTGGAGTTTCCCCAATATTTAGCATCAGAAATGCCTGTAAAGATTAAGGTTGTTGGTTCAAGCCATGAGCTATTGCTCATGAAAATTAAGTTATACAATATGCAGAAACTTTGTAGTATGAAAATCTGTACATCTAAATCCCAGCTAATTATTCCTTCTTTTATCAGAGTTCAGAACTGTTCATCTTATGAGTCAGTGTGTCTTACTGGTCTTTCTTAATTCTCAAGTAAACCTCGTTATTGATAAAATAAAGCTATATCAGATGTGTCAGTGCAGTTATAGTGAATTCCTTAAAATCCCTTACCAAACTTATTAATAGATGAATTGTGTAGATAAGTCAGTGATGTCATAGTGTGTGATGTAATACACTGAGAAAATTTTACCATCAATCTACAAATGTCAACAAAATATCTTACACTCTTAAAAATAAAGGTGCTTCATGATGCCATTGTCTAAATGGTTCCAAAAAGAACCTTTAATATCTGAAGAACCTTTCTGTTTCACAAAAGGTTCTTTGTGGCAAAAGAATTCTTTAGATTCTAAAAAGGTAAGAAAGAGATGGTTCTTTAAGAAACGTTTGACTGAATGTTTTTTTGTGGAACCAAAAATGGTTATTCTATGACTGTGATGAACTTTATAAAGCACCTTTATTTTTAAAAGTGTAGCAGAAGAGAAACAATTGACTAGAATACTTTTACAATTTATAAACAAACATGACACTAACCACTATGATAGATGAAGCAAAACAGCAGCAGCAGAGGATTCAAGCATTTGAACCTAATGGAAATACAGAAGAGCTGTTATGAGACAGAGATCACAATGACAATAAAACAATGGCAATAAAACATTTTGAGTGATACAACGCTAACTGACCACAATACAGTCAAAACGTTTAGTTTTATTCAAAGATTTAACACATGCAGTTCTTATAAGAAGCTTCAAACTTTGGTTTTGTAAACTTTTATACACTTTATAGATGTTTAGTGCAATCATGATCCGTCGAACGGACACAAACAGTTGTAGAAACTGTTACCAGGAAATTGTTTGATTACAATGAGTATATAGTGTAGAACAATTTAATAATTACATTAATAACTCCACTAAGAAAAATCATCAGCATAATGATAAACATATGTTTACATATAGCATCATTAGCAGGTTAGTAGGCAACCCGTTTCCACGAACAAACAAAACTATTGGTATAATAACACAAAAACACACAAGCTTTATAGCCTATTTAAAAGGATAAGAACTTACATTGTAAAAGTTCTGCATGAGTTTTACATTCTGGCTGTTTAAATTGGAAAAAAAAAAAAAAACCACTGCACGTTTAGCGAAGTTTATTTAAAAGCAAAACCGAAAGTATAATTTCCACACAGTCAAGAGACAAAATGGTTGGTTTCTCAAGAAGTATGATCGGTCTTTATTGCCCTCTGTTGGTTATTCTATCGAAGTAGATTGAGCTGTGAGAAGATGTGTGGCCTATTAGCTTCCACAGACCATATGACTGATAAAACAGTGTGTGTAGATTTTTGAGTTCAGACATAGTCCTGATACAGCCAGGTAATACAGGCTAATAATAAGAGGGGAAAGTCCAGCAAACATTGTGCTGCTTCTGGCTGTTGAGCATCACATACAACTGCATATCAGGTTTAAAAGCTTAAGTTCATTTTGAACAAGATCCCTTATTATTTCAGTCTGATCTCAACAGTTTGAGCAACAGATTTCAGCTCTGATTGTGTCTAAATCTGACGCAGCTTTACTAAGAAGCTGTTTAGTTTCAAAGTAAATGTTACTGCTGATGTAAACTATTTAAACATCCACTTTATAATTCATTATAACATTATCAATAAATGTACATATGTGTTGTATATAAAAATGTGTGTATATATCAATTTAATTCATTCAAAAATACAAACCAATAACAAGATCAAAAATGTTTCTTACAAAAGTGAAAAGTGTTTTTTGTACAATATGCAACATAAACATTATGAAGCATATTTAAATAGAAAATGGTCCAAATATGCATATTTACATGCACACTGTCTAATACTACCTGCAGATACAGTTAACAGAGGTAGGGGTCCAGCCCAAATGTGCATACACACTGAAAATTAAAAATATACAGTACTGCAGAAATATGCTGACAGAATCTTCTACATATTTTTTCTCCCCCTGAGTTAAAGTTATTTGCCTTCAGTCAGTGCTATGGTGCTATTGTTAGGTCAGTCGGTCAGACATATTTTACAAAAAAACAAAAAAAAACAACAACAACATGTACCGTATAATAAGCACTGACCAATTTTTTTTTTTTTTTTTTTTTTAAGTTTCAGACATCCAGTCTCAGGGTATCACGTCATTGGCAGTCATCATTATGGGCCCTCAATGCTTCTAGGTCTCCTGTATTCAGTCCCCCTTTTCCTCTTTGAGCGACACCACATGAGTAACCTCTGTGCAGACGTGTATGTAATGCAGCAGCAGTCAGAATCAGAGCCAGCAGAACCAAAACCACAGTCAGCCCAATCCAGTAGCCTACAGGTGGATGTTAAAAGTATAGAAAGAGAGTACATATTATTTTTCAAATGTCGTTCAAATTTTAAATTCACTCTTTAAGACGTTTGTGAAGCTCTCAATGCCTCCTGTTTTACTTACTATGATATTTAGTGTAATCAGTTTTCCCTTTATCAGTGTCATCCAGTTTTTCCTTTGATACTGCACAGATTATTGATATATGTTAGTCTCACAGTTTAGTATGAATTTGCTGTTTAACCATGTTTTTTTAAACATCTACTGAGTTTCTCTCACCTCTGACTTTCACTGTGATCAAGATTTCTTTATCAGGCTCCAGAATTCTGTATGTTCCACCGTCTCTGGCTGTAAAATGACTAATGATCAGGTTTCCATCTCTAATGATTATTCTTTCACTTTGAACTCCACTGCTGCTTCTCCAGACCTCCATCCACTCTGTGCTTCCTCTGCTCTGATGCTCCACTTTATCAACATCTGGCAACAGAACATCCAACTTCAGCTCCTCACCGATATTCACAGAAATCTCATCTGAGGACAAACAGAAAGACAATATATAATCATTATTATATCATAAGGACATGTTTAACATTGGGGATCAAATGTAATGTTGGTTACATGTAATATCACACAATTACTAAAGGAAAACAGAAATCACATGCTGATAGTTGAATCAGTTTTGACTTTACCATCAATATGAAGTTGGTACGTCCTGATTTGTCGCTCCAGCTCTGTCTCATTATTGTTGTAATAGACATTCAAAAAGTATTTCCCGGCATCATTCAATCTCAAATCTTTGATGATGATGTGACAGTTTCCTTTTTTAAATACTCGACCACTACATTCTTCATTTTGACAGACAGGGATGTTTTCTGATCGACTGTTTAAAACAATATCCAAAATCTCATTGGCTTGAGATTCACATGTCAGGGTGACATTGCCTCCTTTTTCTCCTGTCACAGATATAGGGGTGGATTCTGGAATACAGATAGTCAATATTCATTCAATACAAACTATCTATACTGGAAATAAATTTGTTGTTCCCTCTGTTCTCTGGTCACCATAAAATATCTAGTTATTTTGCAGAGTTATTTTAGTAAACCGGATTAAACAATACAGAAATGAAGGCAACAAGTAGTCAACAATATTAGATATGACACATTACAAATGTTGATTACAATATTATAAATCTGTAGATCTGTCAGTGCAGTTGTAGTGAACTCCTGAGCAATGTTTATTAATTAATGAAATTAAATAACATGCACAGACAGATAGATAGATAGACAGATAGATAGTAACTAAAAAAATAAATATTTTTATTAACATAAATGATACTGACCACTATAAGTGACAAGGCACAGCAGCAGCAGAAGATTCAACCTAATAAAAAAACAGAAATGCTGTTGCTGACATACATGCTACTATGGGACGTAAACTTTAAACATTAAATTTCATTTTATTTAAAAATGTTTGTTTAAAAAAATATCCAATAAGAAACATCAAAATATAACCTTTTCTTATCTCCCATCATTATAATCCCATCATATATATAATGCACATTCTCCCATCGTAGAAAGCACAATGAGCATGTTTTTTATTAATTTAAATCAGTCAAATACAGTACAAAGGAACAAGGCAAACATATAAACCCATTACAAATGTTTTCTTGAAAGTATAATACATAAAATGGAATTAAAATAATAAAATACCACTAAATATAAAGTGTATGTATAATATGTGGTTCTTAATCATTATTATTAATTTGCAGCTTAATTACATAAATGTCTCATTAAAAATGTCTACAAATTGATAAAACTGATCCAAGATCAGGTGAAATACTAGACCAAAGACTATAGATGTTGGTTCAATGAACTCGATGAACTCGATGAACTACAGTACGCGTTCACTAGAGATCGCCCCCAGCGGCAAATCATTGAAACGGAAAAAGTTCAAGTTTTTTGGAAAGCAACTGATTTTAACTGTCTCTATTGTATTTTGTCGTGCCGCTCTTGTCCGGTGAAGACACGGTGTCAACATTAATCGTGCACATGAAAAACTTTATACATGTTTATAAATTATTTTAGTCTAATCCTCAAGATTGAGAATAGTTCGTCAAACCCAAAGTCCCAACACACAAACAGGTTTTAGATTTTTCCTGCTACCAACAACCAATCGAATTTCACAATTATATTAATAACCCCACTATAAAAACATGACCGTCATATCCCAAGTGTAGCATTCAGCAGACAGGGGCGGATATAGAAAATAATTTTTAGGGTGGCAAAGGGGTGGCATGGGGTGTATGAGGGGTGGCAACACCAAAGCAAGCCCCCATGCATAGTTTTAGGGGATTTATATTCTGACATACACAATTGTGTTCACAAATATTGCATTATCATTAAGTAATCATCTATACTGTTTAAAATGAAAAATAAATAACATTTTATATTCCATCATGGCACCAAGTCAATACACAACATAAAACTTCAACAGGTTATAAATGTTTCTGAGCTTGTATCACTAAAAAAGGTGGTTTTATAAAAATTACATAGGTTACTTAAATGGTATTAAGTCACATTTTAGTGCAAGTTTAAGAGCAACAAAACGTTTAAATTTCCTAACATTAGAAAGAAATACAATAATATCAAAGTTCTGTTATTAACAGAGTTTGGGAATGTCTGTAATCACCCACAACACACTATCAACCATATACTCTAGCAACACCCCAGCAACTGAATAGCAAGAGCCTAGCAACCACCCAGAATATCCTAGCAACCAACTAGCAACACTTTAGTAAACATCTGACCAAATTATTTATGCTTTTAAAAAAGACTTTAAGACAAGCCAGCATACATTTGTCTTACAAACTTTTCAGTCTAGTTATTACATGTATTCTTAAATGCTTACACACAATTTAAATATACAGATGACTTTCCTGCCAGTGAACACTCATGAGATCAATAACAATATTATAAAAAAAAGATACATATATACAAAGCAAAAAAAAAATTTTTTTTATCTTGCAGTAGATAAAGTATTGTATATGAAATTGGTATGCCACAATACCACAATACAGTCCAGAACAACAGCAACAATAATAATAATAATAATAATTTAGCATCCTCTGCACATTTGTCCAAATTTCATTACAGTATACAGTACTATAGTAGTTTCTTGGTCTCCTGACATAAGACTATATCTCTAGGCAATCATTTCTCCGTTCTGCAAAAATGCATAGGCCTACTGTAAAAATAAATAAATAAACAAATAAAATATTACAAATCAAAATTTTACAGTCACACGTTTGAAGCTGTACATGTGCTACAGTTTACTGTACAGAGTGAAATTTCCATAATCATAAATGGTACTATATACTGTAAATGTACTGTATGTGTTAAGTATAAATTCCTGTGTTGATTCGTTCAACACTCTCCTTTCTCCGTTGTTAGGATGCAGAGATTCTGATTAGTTTTGCTAATTAGCATGCATTTTAACAGTTTAACTGTTAAACTTTTTGAAAAAAAGTGTCTTTGTTTTGAGAACTGAATGAATGGAAAATGTGCCTACTAAAATCAGTTACATTGTTAATCGAGAAAACTGCAATACGACTAGATTCTTACCTCTGCTATCAGTTTTCGTGACTGGCATCTTCTTATTGATTTCATGTTAATGTTTCGTCAGATTTGGCATAAAGCCCTATATCAGGGGTGGCGAACACCGGTCCGGGAGAGCCGAAGCCCTGCAGAGTTCAGCTCCAACCCTAAAACTCACCTGCCTATAGCTTTCTAGTAACCCTTCAGACCATGATTAGCTTATTCAAGTGTGTTCAGCTCGGTTGAAGCAAAACTATGCAGGGCTGTGGGCGTTCGCCACCCCTGCCCTATATCTATACTTAAAGTGGAGTTAGCGGTCGGAAAATCGGATCACCAATTACGCGATGAATCTTAGACATATCCGGACGGGATTAGATTTCTCAAAGGACGCGTTAGCCGAGAAACAGTAATTATTATCTGATTTACGAACAAATGTAAAAACAATTCATTAATGAACTGGGCCGCGCTTGTGTTTTTGACTCAAAAAGAACCGGTTCATAAGAGTCATTTGTTAATGAAGCGCTGCGGTGCGGTGAAAGACGTGTTTTTGCTATTATTTTGCCTTAAACTGTCATCGCTGCTGCTGAAAAGTAGGATATGAAACACTGCTTACATTTATATTTTATTCTGTGATAATTCTGGGGTGGCACAGCTTTTTCTTAGGGTGGCAGTTGCCACCCCGGTAGATCCGCCCCTGTCAGCAGAGACTTAAGACACTTTACCATCACTAGCAGGTTTCGTTTTCCACAAACAAACAAAACTATTGGTACAACAACACAAAAACATTTAACATTTACATTTAAATATACGAACAAACTTACATGTTCTGGATGTGTCTTATGTTCAAAACCTCAAGGCAAGTTGTGGAGGATGGGAGGAGTCTATGGCCAAAGCCTAGGCACCTGATTGGCTATCCCTACTTGTTGGCTTGGGGTTCATTGTTCACTTGCCTGAATGCCTGAGAAGGAATGCCTACAGACAACTGGAAACACATTTATCCAGTATATATATGGCAAGCCGTTTTAACATTTAATCTATTTCCCGTACTAGTATCTATTTTCATGTTACTAGTACTTATTTTTTAGATACTAGTATCTTTTCCCT
>JAHKKF010469046.1:0-13673 GCA_019740295.1 Labeo calbasu | reverse complement strand
TCAGAATGGGATGATTTTTGCAGAGCTCATTTTGACAAGGTAAAAGGGTGTTGTTTTACACTACCATTGAGAATTTTTAACCAAAGTATATTATAGACACTTCATTAGGACCCTAAAGAATAATATTAACTTGTGGAAAATGGGCATCCGATGACCCATTTAAACGCTAGCCCGGAGTGTAAACTTTTGAACAGAATGAAGATGTGTACATTTTTCTTATTTTGCCCAAATATCTTTTTTTTTTCTATTTAGTACTGCCCTTCAGAAGCTGCAGAAGATACTTACATGTTTCCTAGAAGACAAAATAAGTTAAATTTACACTGATCTTCAAAGATTCAAAAAGTTTTCACCCCCCGGCTCTTAATGCATTGTTTGCTTCTGAGGCATCAAAATCATGCAGTCATTGTTGAAAAGAGTTGAAATACACAAAAATGCTGAAAAACCAAACAATTTATGGGATCTGAAGATTTTTCTGAAGAACAGCGGGCAGTTTAACTGTTGAGAACAAACAAGGGACTCGTGAACAACTACTAATAAATAGTTAGTAAATAGTAAATTTTGCGTAGCTTGTCAGTGATTTACGGCTCTGTGTATTAATTGCCGCTCCAGCTGAACGCACGTGATGGAGCTTTACTACTAATCAAAGTACCGGCTTTACTGACTAAGCGCGCCTCACAATCGCATGCGATTTATCGTGCAGCCCTAGTTTATACCATAGTACAGATGATTGCGCTGAATGATTACCATATATTTGAACTTTGACATTTATATTGTACTCCAGGAAACTTCAAAGAATACCATGGTATTAAAATGGTACACTGCCGTTTAAAAAAGAAATGTCTTATTCTCATCAAGGCTGCATTTATTTTATCTTTATTATTCTATTCTATTAGTACAATAAAATGAGTAATATTAAGAAATGTTGTTATAATTTAAAATTGCTGTTTTCAATGTAAAAAAAATTATCATATGCACGCTGTAATATATGTAAAAATATTTTATATTTTATTGCAATGGAAAAGCTAAATTGTCAGCAGCTGTTAGTGCAGTTTTTATTGTCACATGGTTCTTCAGAAATTTTTATGATATGCTGTTTTGATGCTAAAGAAACATTTCTTATTATTATCAGTGTTGAAAACAATTATGCTTTTTTTTTTTTTTTTTTTTTTTCTGTAAACTGTGAGGCATTTGAAAGACAGTTTCATTTATTATATTTTTTAAACAAAGTATAAATGTCTTTAAAGTCACTAAACAGTAGTTTATATGTGCAAAATAGTATCATATTACCATGATATAATGCCCAATAACTAATACCATGTTACTTTAATAAGCTAATTTATTTAAAACAAATTTATTTTATGAACCACATAATTATAAAATTAATGAAGCTCGTCATAAGATTATAAAATCTTACACTCTGAATAAAAAAGTACTGTGGTGATACAGTGGTACACTGAAGGTATTAGATGGTGATAATATGGTATGCACCTTCAGCGCGGAATTTAGCCTATATGCGAGACTTGTGGTTTATTCGCCGCTTTAGGGAAATAATGAGAAGAATAACAACATCCACTGTTCGCACTACAAACCAGTGTGTTCATAATTAGGATAATACATTTAAATTGTATGGTAAGACATACCAATTTACAATATCAAGCAGCAAAACGAGCTGGCCACGCCTGCTTTTATGGGAAAAATAAGGTGGATACAAGTATGTAACATACACTGTATGCATATTCATAGACCATGGTATTTACATATTAGTGTATTTATTCTGTAAACTACCAATACTATAGTGCATGTCAAATATCATGTTACTAATGTGGCATGATTAACAAAATTCAGTGTAACCTCATAGTATTTTTGTAAGGACTTTAGTAACAGTGTTCGCCACCATGGCGATAAAGAAAATTAAAGAAAATGGCAGAAAGATTAGCTGCTATAATATATTTTATAAAACCATAGTATGTGCATGGTACTTAAATGAATTACCACGGTGCACTACATAAACTATTGATCTGTTTTATTAAATCATTTGTATTAATGCATTACTGAATTAAATATAAAGCATTACCTTGCAGTGCAGTGCAAAGCATTTATTGCTGAAAACGTTCAATTATCATGTTATATTTTTCCCCTCAGGACTATTTCGGAGTTTGCACAGAGGCAGCTATTAAAGACAATGTTGTTGTGGTCTATGAGCTGCTGGAAGAGATGCTGGATAATGGCTTCCCTCTGGCCACCGAATCAAACATCCTAAAAGAGCTCATTAAACCTCCTACCATCCTGCGCACAGTGGTGAACACCATCACAGGTATTCTGTGGTAGTTTGTGGTGTATTAAATGTCTGTCAGCTTTTGAATCTGTAATAATAACTTATTGTGTTATCTGTGCACAGGAAGTACTAATGTTGGCGAGCAGCTTCCTACAGGGCAGCTGTCGGTGGTACCGTGGCGGCGCACAGGTGTCAAATATACCAACAACGAAGCTTATTTTGATGTGGTGGAAGAAATCGATGCTATCATTGACAAATCAGGTAGATCTTCTTCATATATATGATAGTAACTTAAAGGTTGCATCAGATGCAAAATTCACTTTTACATGGTTTTGTTTTGTTTAATCCCAGTCTCATTTATCAAACCGTTTTGATTGTCTGAGCAGTACGACATCATACTGCTCAGGCTCCGCCCACAACAGCTGGCAGACTGTCCCGTATTAGCATATTTCCAGCCTCAGCTAGTTGTATGCTGTCTGCCATTTTTGCTGTGCTCAAGCAGCTGTAGCGACAACGTCTTGTAAGAAATGCAGGTGTTTTGTAGTTGGATGTAAAAGTGAACATAGGAGTCTTTATTTTCTCCCAGCATCAGAGCCACAAAGCGGATTACTTTTGTTTTTGATGCTAGCGCGCCACCAAATAAACAAAAAACGGAAGAGGGGGTGGGGTGAGCAGTAGCTCATTATCATTTAAAGAGACATGCACCAAAACAGGTCGCTGTGAACAGAGCTGGTTTTGACAAGGTCAAAAGGGTGTTGTTTTACACAACCTTTGAGGAATTTTAACCTAAAGACCCTAAAGAATCATAACAACTTGTGGAAAATGGGCGTCTGATGTCCCCTTTAAAGATATAACCATAAAATGCAGATGTTTTTGCTTTCTAATCACTAACCTATGAATCGGTATATCATTTATAACATTTTTTCCCCCTAAGGTTCCACAATCACAGCAGAGATTCAGGGAGTGATAGACGCCTGTGTGAAACTTACAGGAATGCCTGATCTCACGTTGTCATTTATGGTAAATCTGGACATCTTTTCTAAATAAACAATGTTTTGTTGATATTTTGAAGTCTTGAACAACTAATATCCCCAAACAGTGTTCAGCTGGTCATGTGATCTGTGCAAGATACTTCAGTACGCTGTAATATTTTGCTTGTGTTGCTTTGGACAAAATGTCATCTTAGGCTGATACCCTTAGCTTTTAAAATGGCTATTAAAGGAGAAGTTCACTTTCAGAACAAACATTTACAGATAATTTGCTCACCCCCTTGTCAGCCAAGATGTTATGTCTTTCGTTCTTCAGTCGTAAAGAAATTACGTTTTTTGAGGAAAACATTTCAGGATTTCTCCCAGTGGACTTCTATGGTGTCTGGGAGTTTGAACTTCCAAAAGGGCTCTAAACAATCCCAGCTGAGGAAGAAGGGTCTTATCTAGCCTATTGGTATAATGGTATATAGCATTTAAGGTTAAAAAGTATATAAATTGTAAAGTGTTTTTTTTTTTTTTTTTTTAGAAAATAACAGATCGTTGCACTAGATAAGACCCTTTTTCCTTGGCTGGGAGCCCTTTGAAGCTGCATTTATCATGGGCACCATTGAAGTCCACTATATGGAGAAAAATCCTGAAATGTTTTCCTCAAAAAACATAACTTCTTTACGACTGAAGAAAGAAAGACATGAACATCTTGGATGACAAAGGGGTGAGTAAATGATGTGTGAATCTTCTTTCATTTCTTTACACGTAGAATATTTTTAATTTTACATTTATGCATTTGACAAGGGACAAAATAAAAATTGCACTTTGAAGTTCAATTTTGTAATGTATCCTGTATTACTATGTACTAACTAACCTAATAATACCTCTTACCTAATGCCTAACTAATACTTTATTCCTCTTCTTCACATTTTATTACTGCATCTTTCATTCTGTAGAACCCTCGACTCCTGGATGATGTCAGCTTCCACCCCTGTGTTCGGTTCAAGCGCTGGGAAGCTGAGCGAATTCTATCCTTCATCCCACCAGATGGCAATTTCCGCCTCCTGTCCTACCATGTCAGCTCTCAGAAGTAAGAACCTCCCAACATATTAGCTATAAACTCAGAATTAGTAACTCATAGTGGGGAAACCACTAAAATAGTCTCTTTTAGATATTCATAGTAGTATCCCTTACTAATATTAGTAATTTTATTCTGTTGTTGTTAAAAAAAAACGGTAGTCTGTTACTGATTCCAAATTACATGACAAAAACTGTAGTTAGTAACCTAATCCATTACATTGCACATTTTAGGTAATGTAATCAGACTACTTTTTGATTACTTTTGACTTGTTTATCACATTGATTTACATTGATAATCTTGTATCACATTGATATAAAACTACAAAGAGTAAGAAAATATATTCCATTCGTTGTAATTAACAACATGAAGTGCATTAAACATTACATTACAAAGTTTCCCTTTAAGCAAATATATTAGGTGTCAGATGTTCAGATGCCGAAACTTTTGGGAATGCCTTCATTACATATAAATAAGAAATAAGGTCAATCTGTGCATTTCAAAATTTTACATCCTTTTTGTAAATTTCAACAAAACTGGGTAAGTTTCTGAGTATATATAAGCAGTAGACTATTTTGGAAAGGAACGTTTAAAAGATGAAAAAGAGGAATTAGGGTGATTCAATAAATTGTGAATAATTTATTGATACTGTGTGAATAATTTATAATCATGTAATCAATAACAAAGTAACCATAGTCTCATTTTGAATATTTTAAAATGTAATTTAATCTAATTGCAAGTACTTCATTTTTGTAATCTGATTACATAATCCAGATTACATGTAATCAGTTACTACCAGCTCTAAATATAATATATACACTACAATTCAAAAGTTTGGTTTGTAAGATTTTAATGTTTTTGAAAAAGTCTCTTATGCTCATTAAACCTGCATTTATTTGATTAAAAATACAATAATATATTGCTAAATATTATTGCAATTTAAAATAACTATTCTGTGTTAGAATATTATATAAAATGTAATTAATTCCTGTGATAGCAAAGATGACTATTCAGCATTATTACTCACATGATCCTTCAGAAATCATTCTAATATGCTAATTTACTGCTGAAGTAACTTTTCTGAATATCAATGTTGGAAACAGTTACGCTGCTTTATATTTTTGTGGAAAATATGTTTTTTGATGAATAGAAAGTTCACAAGAACCTTATTTTTTTGTCACTTTCAATCAATTTCATGCGTCCTTGATCAAAAAAAATATTGATTTAAAAAAAATAAACAAATACATACTGACTCTAAACTATTGAACGTCAGCGTATGTGATCTTGCTTATGTTATTTTGTAATGTAATGGATAGTTACACCTGTGATTTGAAGCCTTTATTGATGTGTTCTTCAGCCTGGTGGCCATCCCGGTGTACGTAAAGCATAACATCAGCTTCAGAGAGGGCAGTTCTCAGGGTCGTTTTGAGCTCACCCTCGGCCCAAAGCAGACTATGGGTAAGGCGGTGGAATCAGTCCTGGTGAGCAGTCAGCTGCCCCGTGGCGTCCTCAATGCCAACCTCAACCCCTCACAGGGCACTTACACTTTTGACCCTGTCACCAAGGTAAAAAAGCTTTTATTGTTTTCTATATTCATTGTTCTTCATGTGGCTCTGATGTTCAACTGAGAACAGACTGGATTGGATTTTTATTTATTTGTACAGTCTTTTAAAAGTCAGTTTTGTCAAGTGTGATATTTTCCCCTTGCATAAAAGTTTGCATTTTACTTTCACATGTGAAGCTGGGAAGTTCTCTGTGATCAGCTGTAGTTCAATGATCGTAATAATTTATCAAATACGGGCTTGTTTTTTATTATCCATATCCATTTAGTTTAATGTGAATGTTTAACTGGTGTAGCTACACATTAATTTTGCAATGAATTGTTATTTGCAGCTTTTGTCATGGGATGTGGGTAAGATAAACCCCCAGAAACTGCCCAGTTTAAAAGGATCCATGAGTCTCCAGGCTGGAGCCTCCAAACCTGATGAAAACCCAACCATCAACATCCAGTTCAAGATTCAGCAGCTGGCCATTTCAGGTACCGTAAATCAGTGGTTTCTTAACTGATTTTGCTTCAGAATGTACATAGGACATATTGTGGTTATCCAACACATTACTAGGGTTGTTTGCCATGGTAGTAGAATAACACTATAACACTATAATACTATAATACACTTTTGAAAGCATTTCAGCCTCAATAATTGTTTTTAAACAGCAACCGTTATAAATTACACATTTAAAAAAAAAAAATGCTTAGGCTTTCAGTTCACATTTAATACTTAATGTTTTGTATATTAACTTGATTATACACTGTAGAATTTGCCATGTAGGATATAAAACATATTGCATTCAAATATATAATTAGTCTATTAAAACATTTGTTTCAGGTACCCCAGAGATTTTCTTCTGTTAAAATTAATTGAAACACAGAAATTTTCACAGTTGACCTTCAGTCAGTAAATTGTTTCTTTAATCTCCCACAGGGAATGTAATAAGCGAAATCCTGCATATGAATAAGCAATTGAGAACATTTATGACAATTGTATTATGTGGCCAGAAGATGGAGCTGTTTTGATTCAGAAACAGATGGTTTGAGCAGCTGTGCATGCTGCATGTAACATGATGGCACTGTAGAAAGGAGCATTTCAATCTCACATTGACTGGTCATTGATTTAGTGCTTTAGCAGTCACAGGATTTCCCCAAAGACTGTGTTGTGCCAAATACGTACCTGTTGTGCAACTGACGTGTTTGCTTTCTGCTTTCTGCTTTCTCACCCAACAGGTCTGAAAGTAAATAGGTTGGACATGTATGGCGAGAAGTACAAACCTTTCAAAGGCATCAAATACATGACCAAGGCTGGCAAATTTCAAGTCCGAACCTAGACGACCTCATTCTTCTGACATTCCATAATTAATTCAGTTGGTTTTGCAAAGAGAAATTTGAGTAAATACATGTGCTTTGGAGTGCATTTCAGGATCAATTCAGGAAAATGTATGATAAGACTGTCAGCCATTAATGGAAGCATATGACTTCCAAAGAGGCGATGTTGTTATTAACACTATCAAAAATGTGCTTTTACAGGTCAACCCAAGTCCAAGAGACAATAACTACATTTGCAAGCCTTTTCGTATTTTATTTGCAGGTTCTCTGGATAACGATTGCTTTCAAACCTCAATCTCCTCTTCATACCTTTACTTACTTGTCAGTTTTATAACTCTCCTTCACACTTTACATTTTTGAGTCTCATTTCTTCGTGAGATTGAACTGCACTGTTATTTATTGATCTGTGCTCTCCTCTGAGAAGCGAGGCGATAGGTGACTCATTTCTGCATTGCAGAACAATAATCTTATATTACCATTACAGACTGACTTTGGCCTCCGTCCCAAATGATTGTGTGCAAAGTAAACCGTTTTTCAAATGGTTTAACACTGAACGTTTTCTTTGTTTACTGTAGTATTTTGACAGTATGCATCTCTGGTTTTAATGTTATTGAAATGTGTTTCTTATACTATTTATTGCCTATCTGACCATAACCGAACTATTTAAAGCATAACTGACCATAACAATCCATAATAACGCCATAAGTGATGCTTGATTGTTCAGTGTCTCTTGTTTTACCTTGAATGCAACATGCATTTTAAAATGACGGACTTGAAACACCGTACTTCAAAGTGCAGTTTTAGAGATTTGATTATGGCTCGTTTGCTTATGGATGCTGATTGAAATATACACCGAGTAGAAAATATGTGACCTTTTTTTTTGTTTGTTTTTAGCTTCTATTGATGTTGTTTTCTTTCCTCAGTACTGTTTTTCAGATAAATACAACTGTTTACAGTGCTATGAAATAAAAAAAAAACTACACAAAATGTCCCATGTTTGGCACCATGCTTCTTTTAAACCAAGCAAATTGTATAAATACGGTGATTAAAATGTGTATTATGTTAATATAGAGAGGTTAACTTGTCACCATGTGGTTAAAGATGGTTTGGCAACGTGATGTGCCATTGAGGCTTGAAGAAAACGTTTTAAATTTGGCTTCCCCCAAGTTTTGTTCAAATGACATCAAGTCACTGCGATGACGCAATTTTAACCCTCTCGGTCCACGACGCTCTCTGAACTCCATTCCGCAACTTACTTCAGTCTCTCGCCGCCTCGCCTTCCTCCTCCTCATCGTCTTTTAACTCTAAAACTTCCCTAGAGTACATAGAGGAAAGTTAAAGGGTCTGTTCCGTAATGAAATGGCAACTTTTTTTTCCCCCTCGTGTAATTCGCCGTGTCATGTCTTGACTGTGTAGCAGTTTTTAACCCGTGCAGCAAATGAACTTTTCACGTTTTCTCTCATTCGCACTGCATTTTTTAGATAAAACACAATGACGTTTTAGTCATTCTAGTCTTGTGGAACTGTATATGCATATGTACTGTTTTTAAGTAAAGCATTTTTTAATCTAAATGGGATTTGACAAGACGCACAAGGAACGTGTCCATCGTTTGGTAAGTTCTTCCTGCATATTGTTTCTTAAAATTTGATAACTTTATTGTTTCAAAGAAGTTACAAAACTGCAGATTTACCTTGAATGAATGTTGTGTATTCTCCTGTGAAAGTTTGTGAATCACTAATGAGGTGATTAGTGCAATACACATCGATTACTGATAACTTTTTCGACTGTATTATGCGATGATAAGGATAAGAACTTTTATAGTAACAACACCAGGAAACATTCGAACGGTCGTTGTTACATTGTATCGAATGCTTTACAAATGCAACATTCTAAATGTTTAGAACGTTTATATTTTGTTTCTTTGTAAAAATTCGCGCCCGGCAGAGCTGTAACACGCGCCCCGGGGTGTTGTTTTCTTTATGCAGAGGGGGGGCCTTGCTGATGTGTCGTTTCTCTCACCCTTTCAAGGAAAACTGTCACTTGTTTGTCAACATAAATCGGAAAAGCTAATACAGGCTTGTATGTGCCGCAGTTTAACCGATCGTCGCAGGTTTTTACACCTTTTCCTTAGCTCTCCATTTTTGCCGCCAGTTAAAGCGCCCGGCTGAGTGAGGAGCCACGTGCTCAAGTCTCACAGAGTGTGTGCGACACACTTGACTGGGTTGCTTTTTATATGTGGGCCATTTAACGATAATGCAGGATTCCTTAGTAGTTGACGTTTCGTTTGGCCCTTCTTAGAGGGCTCAGACTGATTTATTAGCTCTTTGCTACTGTCATCCACTTGTCATTCAAAAGATCGTTCGCTAATAGCAAAGGTTGTAACACGGGGGTGAGTTATAACACCGTTAGTTAGCCACTTATAAAGGGGTAAAATTACAATGTTACCCCCATCCTGTTATAACAGTATAAGTTACAAGAGTAAAGAATATGAGAGATATACGGGACAAAAACAATGCCACATGTAAGTATAACTTAACGTCTGTCTAATTTGTGATCAGGCTATGGACGTTTAAAAGACAGAACTAGTTGCATCTAAATATGCAGGTTTTGTTCTTAGATTTGAATTATTATCTCCAGTCAAACTACAATCATCTACACGTTTTACAGGGTTTTAACAATTTCCAGTGTAGCTACTGTTGCTAGACTGACAAAAGACTGCACAAGATAGGACAATAGTTGTGAAGTATACGCATGTTTCGAATTGCTGTATATTATTTGCTGGTTTCTACTGTTTTCTATATATTTAGACGATTTAGGGACGCTTTGTGGACTATATATGTAAACTGTGTTAGCAGTTGAACATGTAAATATTATTATAAAAGTTTAAGAGCGCGAAAAACACCGAACTATTCTGCTGACTCAAGCACTTACATTTTGCTTACGCATGCATTGTCATATCTCGTGCAGTTGTCACATGCATATGCATTTAAGAAAATAATTAGCCTACTCTTTATATAATACCTGGAACTATAAGTGAAAAACACCCAGTAGGGTACAAATAAGTCATGTAGGCTAGACTGTAAAACTCTTAATATTAAAAGTCATACTCGCCATGCCATAGAGGAAGAAGTGTGGATGACTTCCAGTGTTGTGTGTGGGCTTTTTTTTTTTTTTTTTTTTTTTGAGCAATGCTGCTGTCTTAATCTACCGTGTTAATTACTCTGCAGTAAACTAGAATTAATAATCTATCGAAGCATGAAGCGAGGCACCGAGGGAATTCCTTATTAAAGCGCTATTATCTCCACAACTACTTTATCAAATAAATAATGCGCCATTGCGAAGCACAACGTTTCGTTAACGACTCCTCGCGTATCTTAGCTACACAATACCTTAACAACAATACACAATGCGTGCGCTGCGTGACCCGTAGTTACCGTTAAAACATTTGAGTTTATTGACGGTCCCCAAGCGCCGAACAAAGAGCGTCGAGCGAAAGTCCTGCATTGAGACTCATAGCGGACAAACAAAGAACTGTGGAGAGCAATGGAGAGCTGTCTCATGGGGATTCGCCATTCTAACCGAGCATTTGCTCACATTTCGCACGTAGTACCTATCGTCATTCAGTACCTTTGTGTCTTGTCTGTTTTTCCGCCCCTTTGCACATTATTTAAAGAGATTGTAAAGTGATCATGAGATTTCAGGCTGATATTGTCGATGTCTTTTTACTTATGGCCATAGATGGAAAAAATCATTCATAGATATATTCATATTTATAGATATATAAATAGATACACATTTTAAAATAGACAGGTGGAAGATAGATAGATAGATAGATAGATATCGTATTATGGTAATGTTAACAAAAACCTGTAATGGGCTCTTATAATTCATTGTAATATAATGTAGTAATTAACATAATAATAATAATTTATAATTATGTAATATATGTTAGTAATATAATAATTCACTCTATATGCATACATATTATGTATACAGTTGAGGTCAAAAGTTTACATACACCTTGCAGAATTGACAAAATGTTAATTATTTTACCAAAATAAGAGGGATCATACAAAATGCATGTTATTTTGTATTTAGAACTGACCTGAATAAGATATTTCACATAAAAGACGTTTACATATAGTCCAGAAGAGAAAATGACCATTTTCAAAAGTTTACAGACGTACTGTGTTTTTACCTGAATGACCCACAACTGTGCTTGTTTGTTTAGTGATAGTTGTTCATGAGTACCTTGTTTGTCCTGAACAGTTACACTGCCTGCTGTTCTTTAGAAAAATCCTTTCAGTCCCAAAATTCTTTGGTTTTTCAGCATTTTTGTGTAATTGAACCTTTTCCAACAATGGCTGTTTGATTTTTGAGATTCATCCTTTCACACTGAGGACAACTAAGGACTCATATGCAACTATTACAGAAGGTTCAAAGGCTCACTGATGATTCAGAAAGAAAAATTATGCATTAAGAACCGGGGGGTGAAAACATTTTGAATCTTTGAAGATCAGGGTAAATTTACCTTATTTTGTCTTCTGGGAAACATGTAAGTTTCTTCTGTAGCTTCTGAAGGGCAGAAAATATTATATTTAGGCAAAATAAGAAAAATGTACATCTTGATTCTGTTAAAAAGTTTACACCCCCTGCTCTTAATGCATTGTGTTTCCTTCTGGAGCATCAATGAGCGTGTGAACCTTCTGTAAAAGTTGCATATGAGTCCCTCAGTTGTCCTCAGTATGAAAAGATGGATCTCAAATACATACAGTCATGTGGACTATATGTGAATGTGTTTTAATACATGTACAACCCCTCTTATTTTGGTAAAATAATTAAAATTTTGCAGATTCTGCAAGGTGTATGTAAACTTTTGACTTCAACTAAATTCTGCTTTATTTACAATATAGTTAATTTGACCAAAACCAAAATATATCCTAAACCTGACCCTTTTTCTCTCTATACAGTCCTCAGACTGCCTTAAGTGGCAATGACCTGGACTGGTTTCCATCTGCATCCAAATGACATCAAGTGTGTGTAACAGAGAGATGCTCTCCATCACCCTGGGCCGTATTCCTAACGTACCTGCACCTGCAGGTGAATGACAACATGCCCAGAACCATCCCCTCAAAATAAGGAGGTCCTCTTGTGCCAAGCACCACCCTTCAAAACCCTTTCCAGACGTTCCTCCTTGTGGCCCTAACTCAGCACACACGCTTTATGGACTGGTCTGTGTTGTGCTGTAAAGAACCTTATTTTTTACCTTGTATTTTTAAACCGTTAGCGGCCACTTTTACCGCTCTCGCGTTGTGTAAGTATGCACAAGCTGAGGGGAGGCCCTGGCCCTCCCGTCCAAGATATATATGAATTCTCTCTGGACGAGGAGGACCCTAAAGTTTATCTAGGGGCGAGGAGTGCAAGGGTGGTGTCTCCCACGGCCGACTACATCAGGTCCGAGCATGAGCAAGCTGGCATGTTCTCCTTGCCGCAGGTGGAGGCGGGCCAGGAACCTATAGAGCCTATGGTACCACTTAAAAAGAAGAGGAAGAGATGTGGTGTATGTGGGCCTTGTATGAGGAAGGAGAACTGTGGAACCTGCAGCAACTGCCTGAACCGAAAAATCGGACACCAGATCTGCAAACTGAGAAAGTGTGACGAGCTGAAGAGGAGGAAGAGCCCATGGGAGGTAAAAGATACTGCACTTCTGTTTTTGTTCAAACAAGCATCTTATATATCTTTCCGTGTTGTCTGCTAGTGATGTTTGGAGGATTTAACACTCAAAGGTGGAGCTACAGTCATATTACTTCCTGTTTACTAGCTGTAATTGGTCCTCCTAGACGCATTCCTTACCTGTCCTGTCTTGACATGTCTCCTTGCATCTCTCTATACTTACCTTGGAATGACCTGAAAATATGGCCAGTTTCTTAGAGTCTCAAATGAGGATAATCTAACTCTATATATATATAATTATGTATAATTTAAAGGAGAAGTCCACTTCCAGAACAACAATTAACAAATAATTTACTCACCCCCTTGTCATCCAAGATGTTCATTTCTGTCTTCAGTCGTAAAGAAATTATGGTTTTTGAGGAAAGCATTTCAGGATTTTTCTTCATATAATGGACTTGATTGGTGCTCCGATTTTGAACTTCCAAAATGTAGTTTAAATGCAGCTTCAAAGGGCTCTAAACAATCCTATCCGAGGAAGAAGAGTCTTATCTAGTGAAACGATCTGTAATTTTTTTCGGAAAATAAAAATTTGTATACTTTTTAAGCACAAAAGCTTGTGTAGCACAGGTTCTGGGTTGCGCGTTCACGTACTATTGAATCATGTCGAAAGGTCACGCCGAACATAGGCGGCACCACAGACCCAGTGTTTACAAAGCGAACGTGCAAAGACTAAGAAAGTGCAAGTAAGTCAAACGCTGTTTACAAACAAAAAGGTACAACGATGTTGGA
>JAHKKF010469041.1:0-10601 GCA_019740295.1 Labeo calbasu | reverse complement strand
CTATCATTCAGTGTTACAGTGTAAACACTATTACTTTTATATCGCGTCATTTTTATTTTATAGAACATTAAAAACATCCTGGCGTCATGAAACATTTCAATGCAATGAAATGAAACATACTTCATAACGTTTCATTTGATTGCACATGTAGTCAGGACTTATAGTTTGGAAAAAATCTAACTTCTATAATGTCTACAAGTTATGTCACAGTAACACAACAACTAACGTAAGTAGGCTAATAAAAGAAAGACTTACTCTTTCAGTGGATCTCGCCGTGTGTCGCATCGCGCTCTTCCTCTGAGGGAAATATAAATTTTACTCCTCACAGAGCGTCTTCTTCCAGTAACAAGATGCAAGTAGCCGAGATGAACAATGAAGACAGTCTCGCCGCTTTGTTTACGTTGATGTGGGCGGTACGCCACTTGCGCCTCCACGTGGCTGATTATAATAACAAACCGAAAGTAGCTTGTGGGCGTGATCAAATTAAAAATAATTAGGTCTGACGAGAAAGACTGGACATGGGGTTGGTTTCATACAGATTACTTTAACACATGATATTTGTTTTCGATTAGACTTACTTCATTTAAAAGTAGACATGTCAGGCTTTCTATAGATAAATCTCTCATGTCTCTGTGTGGAGTATTCTCTGAGTTTTAGTTCATTTTAGTGACGCATTTCTTAATGACGATCACAGAGAACAACGCAGCAGACTGCACACCCTGTTTGTTTGTTTGCTTTATTTCAAAAAACCACAGAGTGTTGTTGTTATTATGAGTGTACACAAATAAAAGTGAATTCCTTACAGATTCGATTGATGTATTGCTCTTATCTGTACAATCAAAAATGACGGAGTAATTGAAGTTCTTTTTGGAGTTATCAGAAAAACTGCCACAAACCGCGCCGGTGCGTTTTCCACCCCAGAGGGTTAATGCAGGGGCAGAGCCATCCCACTCTTTTGCAATCTGTCTCTTTTTTCTCAACAGGAATTGCGTTTAATTAAACGCAGCCAACTTCACTTCAGCGCCAGATGCTAGTCAAACGAACATGGGAAAGGTACAGGTGACAAGGCAGCTTCAATAGAACAAGAGTAAACAGTGGTCAGATCAGATGTTGTCAAGGCTCTCAGTAAAAACGAATTTACTTGTCCTGTCAGCGGCTATACTTGTCACAGAGACAAACTCCGTGATTCCCTCCTCTGACCATCAGAGGGCTCAATCGCCCGAATATTGACTCTCTCACACACAAACGCACCTTCACACTACATCTCCCATCAGCCCCATACCTGGCACTGATCACCTGGTCCAGCTGTAACTATTGCTGAAGTTTTCGCCATCTTCGCCATCTCATGATCCAGTGGCTATATCTCACCTGTCTTCAGCTCTGTCTGTGCAGGCTAGTCAACTCGCGGCCCATCAACACCAGCTGAATCGCCTCACGTCGCTCACGGAGGAATTAGTAAAGGTGCTTCAGAATCTCCACGTTTCCCCACCGGAGATGGCTGCAACACAAGCTAACACCGCCACTGCACACACTCCAGAGACGCCATCACAAGTGAGTCCATGCTTAGCGTTCCCGGAGAAGTTTGAGGGCGACCCAACGAAATGTAAAGGCATTATATTACAATGCTCTCTGTTTGTGGATCAACAACCGACGCTGTATTCTACCGAGGCTGGTAAGATTGCATTTGTTTGTTCATTGCTTACTGGCAAAGCACTACAGTGGATAACGGTGGTGTGAAAAGAGGATGGAAGTAATTTTCCTACATTTGAAATTCTTGCAACGCTTCCGTGAGGTCTTTGATTATCCTAAAGAGGGCAAGAATGCGGGCGACCGTTTACTAGAACTCTCTCAGGGGAAAGTGACCCCGGCTGAATATGCTCTGGCCTTTCGCACTCTTGCCGCACAAACTTCATGGATCGATGACACACTTAAAGTACTGTTCAGAAGAGGATTAACCATGAATTACAATCTAAACTGGTCTGTCGTGATGAGGAAAGAGATTTAAACCAGTTTATTGAACTCTCTATACAGATCGATAAACTCATCAGGTCACGTAAACCCGGCCCTCATAGCATTCGCCGAATTAATGTCCCTGCAATGACAGACGAGACCGAACTCATGCAAGTGAACTCATATCATCTGTCAGCTGAGGAGAGAAATCTGACCCAACGTCTATGCCTGTATTATGGTTTCCTGTCCCTCATGGCCACACCCTGAGTCTCAAACGCTGGTGAGTGTTTCTGTTGACACTCTCAACCCAGACCTGTGATTGCTCCATAGATCTACTTTCTGGCACTGTACCACCCAAGGGGCGCATCTGTCCTCTGTCCCAGCCTGAATCGGAGGAACTTGCCAAGGGCTTGCCAAGGGCTTCATCCGGCCTTTCACATCTCCTGTGTCAGCTGGGTTCTTCTTCATTCAGAAAAAAGATGGGGATCTTCGGCCATGTATCGACTATCGAGGACTGAATGAAATAACAGTCAAGTTTCGTTATCCCCTACCGTTGGTTCCTGCCACTCTGGAACAACTCCGAACAGCCAAATACTACACCAAGCTTGATCTTCGCAGTGCTTACAATCTGATCTGCATAAGAGAGGGGGATGAGTGGATGACGGCTTTCTCCACTAGTACTGGACATTATGAATATTTGGTCATGCCCTTCGACCTGGTCAACAGTCCATTTGTTTTCCAAGCCTTCATAAATGAAGTATTCAGAGACATGCTCAATAAGACAGTTATTGTATATATTGATGATATCTTGATTTATTCTGATTCTCTTGAAGAGCACATCCAACATGTCAGAGCTGTACTCAAACGTCTCATTCAACATCAACAATTCGCCAAAGCAGAGAAGTGCGAGTTTCACAAAACTGCCACTACATTCTTGGGGTACGTCATTGGCCCGGAAGGAGAAGCCATGGATGAACACAAGGTCAAGTCAGTTCTAAACTGGCCACAACCCTCTACCCTAAAGGAACTACAATGCTTTCTTGGTTTTGCCAACTTTTATCGACATTTCATTAGGAACTTCAGCTCTGTTGCGAACCTTCTAACCTCCATGGTCAAAAAGGGAATCCATCATCTCAAGTGGTCCAGTGCAGCCATTCAGGCCTTTGAACAGCTCAAACAGCGATTTGTCACTGCCCCCATTCTGCACCATCCTAACCCTGAACTCCCCTTCGTTGTTGAAGTCGACGCCTCCAACATTGGTTTAGGTGCCGTCCTTTCCCAAAGACAAGGTACACCTGCAAAACTGTATCCATGTGCCTTCTATAAATTAAATGCAGCTGAAAGAAATTATGATGTTGGTGACCGGGAGCTCTTGGCCATGAAGGCTGCTTTTGAAGAATGGCGTCACTGGTTGGAGGGAGCTACACACCCCTTCACTGTCTTAACTGATCACAAGAACCTGGAATATCTGAGGACGGCCAAAAGACTCAACCCCAGGCAGGCACGCTGGTCACTGTTCTTCACTCGATTTAACTTCATAGTCACATACCGTCCCGGCTCCAAAAATAACAAAGCTGATGCCCTATTCAGACAATTGCCTGATCAATCTCCACAACTCCCTGAGACAGTCCTGTTCCCTGATCTCATTGTTACCCCGGTCCAGTGGGACTTCATGACAGAAACTAAGCAAGTTAACTCTCAATCCGGGGTTCCAGCCAACTGCTGGTCCAAACGAGGAGGGGGAGGAGGCATTCCAGGTTCGTGAACTACTGGACTCCAGACGCCAGGGAAGAGTTCTCCAGTATTTGGTCGACTGGGATGGGTACTTGGGTAAATGCTGATGACATTCTCGATCCCAACCTTTTGGAAGAGTTCCACCAATCCCATCCGGATAGACTGGCCCCTCAACCACGAAGGAGACTCCGGTGTCATCGGCCTCTTCGCTCCAGGAGTCGCTCACAAGGGGGGGCTCTTTCACAGAGACGAACTCCATGATTCCCTCCTCCGACCGTCAGAGACACCTCCGTCGCCTGAATATTGACTCTCTCACACACACACTCACCTTCACACTACATCTTCCATCAGCCCCGTACCTGGCACTGATCACCCGGTCTAGCTGTAACCAACCTACTGGCCTATTTAAGCTATCTGTTTTCCGTCTCCTTGCGAAGTCTTGTTCAATCACGGTTAACAATTCTGAGCGTTTATACCCTGTTTATACCCTGCCTATTGTGACCCAGTTTGTTTCTCGTACTGATTCCCTGCCGCCTGCATTTTGGACTATTGCTGAAGTTTCTGATTTACGATTGCTAGCCACCTGCCCTGATCTCCTGCTTGTCTTACTGACTACGATTGCGTTTTGCCCTCTGACATTGTGTTTTTCTGGTATCGGATCTTTTGCCTCTCTGATTACGACTTTAAATAAAGCCTGCATATGGATCCCATTTCGAGTGACGCCTCGTTACAATACTGTGCTGACAGCACGCACTCTTCAACTGCAGTGACGCACGCTGTATTGAAGTGCAAATAAAACTACAAGCATGCAACGTCATAGTTATGTCGTTGGATAAGTCATGAAGTTAAATAAAATACATTTTCATAGAGACATCAGTAGTATTACTATCAGTGATACTGGCCCTTAGTTATAAAAAAGATGACATTAAACTAATGTTGAAAATATATAATGTCTTAATGTTGCTTCTACATTAATTTGAAGATTGAATGTGAAATGATTGTAATATAAAAGTATATTTCCCTTTTGAATGGGAACATCGCACTGCGTCCCCTAGAGGACACTTTGGGGAACGCCATCTGCAGACCGGTGTCTGAAGTGCATGTGGAAACACAACAATGAACTTGACATTGGCCTATGATATGCTACTGGTGCGACCATAAGTATCAAAGAGCGTCTGTAGAACACGTCATCAGCTTCTCATCTTCAGGAGCCATTTGTCTGTGTGTGCGAGTGGAGGAAAAAAAAGCATGAGTGGAATTTTAAAAGATGTTTTCCACTGTGCGAGAGATTTATTACACCCAGCAATCCCCACAACCTGTGTGTGATGTGTCTCGGGGCACAACATGCAAGATTGGCTCTTGAGGGTGCCGGCTGTGCTTACTGTGATTCTTTTATGGTGTAGCAGCTGTGTTCCTGCCTGGCTCTGTTCGCGGAGGACGGAAGCTGAGCGTCCAAGCCCCACAGTGCTGGACCCATTGCTTCTGAGGCAGAGCGGCGTCTGCACTCGTGGGGCTCGCAGTTGGATCTGGCCAACGAGTTTGGGACGGGTCTTTCCCTTTCCGAATCCTCTGTTGCCAGTTCAGTTGCTCTCGAACCGAATCCGGAAGCCCGGTCTCCGGTTTCTTCCGATTCAGCAAAGAGCATGTTACTCGGGCGGTCTAGCTCCGAGAGTCGAGGCGGACACTACATCTCACCCATGTATGGGGAACTTTTGGACATCATGACCCGCATCACCGCCAGGCTGAGCCTGGACTGGTCAGCGGAAAAGGAGGAACGTGCTCCCAGCAGTCGCTTGGACAAGCGCTTCCTAGCAGGTCATAGACGCTCTGCCCCTTTGAGCCTTCCATTTCTCCCTGAGCTTCCCTTGCAGGCTACCTTGCATCCTCCTAGGCATCCTTATGGAGGGATCCTACCTTGCCTTTCTTGCCTTACAGTGTGGTTTGCCTCTGTATTATGTTTAGGACTGTGAAACGTATTCAAAGAGGATGGGCTCTTCCGCGACTAGCATCCCACCTCTTTAGCTGTGATCCTCACAATATTATAATGGTTTAAGAAGATGGTCAGTATCGCTTCTCGTGTTCCCACTTCTGCTCAACACTCAAATACTTGGCTAGTACTTGCTGTAGCAGTTGCAGCGTGCTTCAGAAACCATCCACCTTCTCCAGCTCCATCTTTATAGATCTGCTACTGGTGATCATGTATGCTGGGGTGCCCAAACCAGTTCCTGAGGATCTACCTACCTGCAAACGTCAGTTCCAGCCCTGCTTCAACACAGCTGTCTGTAATCATCAAGTGCTAAGAGATTAATTTGCTGGTTCCGGTGTGTTTGATCAGGGTTGGAACTGAACTTTGCAGGATGGTAGATCTCCAGGAACAGGACTGGGCACACCTGATGTATGCTATATATAGGGGTTATTTCATATATGTTATCTCTTGCATGCTCACAGCAGCATGTTGTGGATGTATTGGCAGTACCAAGTCTTTGTACTTGCTCTGCTGCAGCAGCAGCAGTGTAGCAGATTTGCTCATATACATGTTAACCCTCTGAGAGTTGCCATAATAGAAATATTTTCCCAGTCTGCTGTCCACCATCACAGCTCAAGATAGTCACTAGCGAATTGTTTAAGGCTGTGTGTGTTCTAAGTTGCAGTCAACCAGTCAGCACTGTGATGACATGTCATGAAATGTGTACTTACAGGGGTCCTGCACCAGGTGAGTTAATGCCATTTTGATGAATAGGAATGCTAACAGATTAGACATAAGTTCTTTGAGTCAATGAAATCATTTTGGTCTCCAGAGGAGATTTTAGTTTTCAGAGGATCTTAATCTTTCATGATACTGGAACATTTGAAGAATTTACAGACCCTGTAAATATAAACTGAATATAGTTAAAAAGTAAATAAATAAATCTGCTTCATTGAACATTCTTTTTGTGTGTCTGTTTGTTGTTTGTTGTTGTTGTTGTTGTTGTGTTTTTTTGTTTTGTTTTTTTTCTGGCTTTTTGGCTTTTTGAGTGTTAGTTTAGTGCCTGAGAATTATACAAGAGGAATAACATCTCTGTTATCTGCTTTACAGCCAATCATCTACATCTATTTCTTGGCCTAGAACAATAACAGTTTGCTCAACAGACTCCATGTTTTGGACTACCATGGGAGAACTCTGGCTGCCTCAAGTCAAATCCTATCTTTCCATTTTCTTTTCTTGATGTCAACAATTGTTTTTCCAGGTTTTGCCTTTCCCTTAGGTCGTAATACCTTATGGAGGGTGGCCAATGTGTTCCTCAAACTATCTATGGTTGCTGGGCGAACTAAGACAGAAAAAATCTTTGGTACTTTATCCAAAAACTAAGTAATATATTTCATCTAATGATGACTTTATGAGGATATACATATTGTTTTTCTCTTAACTGGAGTGCATCGGCTAAAAAACTATTTCCCTTTTTTTATCTTTGCATTTACACATTCAGGGACGCTACTTTGGCGTTTTAGTTGTGTATTCCCACCACGCCACTGCACATTTTTTTCTGAAGTCAGTGTATATAAAGACCTTATGGTTTAAGTCAGATTGATTGGATTGATTGTTTAGACTACACAGGGTTAAAACATAAAAGACAAACAACAATAATAATAATAATAATAATAATAATATAAAAGAAAGGAATAAAGAAACAGTACTGACATGAATTGCACATGCATTTTATCTTTGCCCAGTAATAGTTATAGCCATTATAGGGAAAAAATAATAATAATAAAAAATAGAGACTCAGAGCTTTCCTTGTGTTATACAGTAAAAAAAAATAAAAAAATAAAATAAAATAAAATAAAATAAAATAAAATAAAATAAAATAAAATAAAAATCATTCTAGTTTGGGACAAGATAAGAGCAAGTAAATAATGACAATATACCTTTCTGGTTAAAAGAGCAAGCTTGGATTTGCCGGAGAAGGCACTGCTTGTTTGATGTGCATCTGAAGTGACTCACAAGGCATTTAATCTACTTATACTCCAGATATCCTGCAATGTCATATCTTTATAATAATAAGGTCAAAGAAAACATTAATAAAGAAAGGGAAATAAAAGAAATGACACCTGCATGACAACCTTCAAGCGCTGCCATAAATATGGTACAAAAAGGACCTTTAACACTTTTCTTTGTCAAATTTGACAAATGAAATCAAATGAAACTGGAAGTCAATGAAACTTACTTAACCCTCAGAAAACACTGATCAATGTAAATATTATATGAACTGTTTTATCTATTCATTATGCATAAGGCTTGGAACCCTGTTACCAAAGTGTGGGAGACTGTTAATATTTTTAAACTCAAAAATGGTTTGCTAATCCCTGATGGCCCAGGAAATTATCTGATTAATCAAGTTGTATTTGCTGTCTGTATTTTGGGATGATGGGCTGGTAACCGGAGGGTGGAGAACTATGAGTCGTGTGTCACTGAGCAAGATATCAGTTCAACTCAGTTTAATCCAGCAGTATATTTTCCCTTAAGCAAGAGCTTTTTTTAAAGCAGCATGCTGTAATCTGATTGGCCGGTTTTATCCAGATTTCTGGGTGTCAGGGTTTTTTCAATGCACCCTTTAATCGGAAAAGCCATGTAACAGACTGCTGCAAAGCTTTTTAGATGAGGAAAAAATCCCTGGGCTTGATCAAATTGCAAGGTTAGAGGCATCAAATTGTTGAAGGTTGTCTGTGCAACTCTTCTGTGAGAAGACTGCTGGGCCATTATTTTAGTCAGTCTAAACCAAGGGTCTTCAACCGCGACCCCCAGGTGGCCTGCAGCGGCACTGCAGGGGGTCCGCCAATTAATGTTTGATCACGAAAAATTTTGTTACAAAAATTAAAACATTGGTAAAAAAAAAAAAAAAAATAGTCCATTTTAAATATAAGCACCGCGAAACGAAAGCAAGTGCACCCCAGCTGATACTGTAATGATATAATATCATTGGCGAAAAAGCCACACACTCCATTGCGCTTATGAAGTTAAGCTCCAGAGAATATTAAATGTCCTATTTACAGCAGTTTTTGCAGCGGTGAGACATGTAGCCAATAATAGGCATGTTTGTTGATCTCTTAAACCGGGGGTGTCAAACTCAGTTCCTGGAAGGCCGCAGCCCTGCAGAGTTTTGTTTCAACCCTGCTCCAACACACATACTATGCAGTTTTCAATTAAGCCTTAAGCACTTGATTAGGTGGATCAGGTGTGTTTAATTTTGGTTGCATCTAAACTCTGCAGGGCTGTGGCACCTGCACCTGCGTTTGTGGACTGAAACGCAATGACCAATCATAGGTAGGCTATTTAAGTTAGAATCCACTCACCACTCAAAATGGCGGAGTTTCTGTTCGGTGAAGAGTTATGCTTGCTCTCATGAATCCTCTCTCATTAACGGCACAACGTAAGTAAGAGGTTCATTATGCAATGTAGAGAACTTTATTGATTTTATGCAACATTCTGAGATCGTGGACTGAGATGAGTGACAGCTTTTTATTGACTGGTGTAGTGCAGGGTATACACAGTTAAACGCTGTATACCAACCTCTTTATCGGTCGGCTTTGCATATAAATCCCCTCTAATGTGTATCATTCAGTAGTGTCCTGCATTATCCAAAATCGTGACAGTCCACCACATGAATAGCTAATTCAGTCACATGTGAATAAATGCAAATATTTCCTAAAAACACCCAGTAAAGACTGCGGTCAGAAATAGTAATGTTGGATGATTGCACCTGATATGCCTGCGCCCACCCTGTCCACTCCTCCACCCCAAATGCTGCTTGTTCTGTTAATACGCGAGAGCATGTACACCAACGCAGAGTGGTAAAATAATAATTATTATTGATTACTTATTTGAATTAGTACATTATAATGTAAACAATACATTAAAAATAAAAAGAAGCAGGTTTTTACGATCAGAAATTTCCTAAACCCGCAAACCCCTGTAAACTGTTCAGTCCAAGGATCCAGTAAATGAATGCATTCAAATAGTAAGTTCAAAACGTCTAAAATACAGAGAAAAACCTGACCGATTTCATCAGAGATTGAGTCACGTCCAGACGTTAGTAAGTAATTCTTTTCAACGTGTATTTGGGGTGTATACCCACTTCTCCAGGCACTGATTATAAAGTATATGTACAGCGGTCTTTCACACTTTCGAGGCAATATAGCTATAATCCGTTGAATAAAAGTATTGTTTTTCATGCTGCTAAGAGGACTGATGGCCAATTACATGCTGTAGTTTTAAAAAGTGGGATCTACATGGGTGATTCACTGTGAAGGTGCAATATAGTGATACTAGCACTGGACAGCTATATGGCATGTCAAAATAGAGATTGGGCGATTTCTAGAAAAAATATTCATTTTAACATATTTTTAAATTCCATTCCAATTATTTGTAACAGTAATGCCTTGTAAATGATCGTAAATGTCTCACTGAACATTGCTATTCTTGTCAAGGTGCTGCTGCTTTATCTCACAGTAAAAAATAAAATGTTATGTTTTAGTAAGCTTGAAGCTAAAGTTTAAGTAAAGATTTATTTGTCTATCTAGTAAAATAAACTTATAGCTGAAGTTCAGGTAAATTCCCATCTGACAAGTAAAATTAAAATGTATGTGTCACGAATCTGGTCGGTGTCCCGCTGTCCACTCACCACCAGATGTCACTCTCACCTTCTTTACACACACTGACACTACACTCTGGACTACATTCCCCATCAGCCACTGCTCCTATCACCTGCGCCCAATCAGAGACGGTATATAAGCCCCGGTCTTCCTGTCACACATCGCCNAGTATTGATTTGCCTAGCAGTCGTACAAAGCGTTTCTCCCTGTGTTCCTGTGTCTGGTTTTCTTGTTTTGCTTTGTTGTATCGTTTAGTCTGTCTCGGAACTCTCGCCTGTCTGACCACT
>JAHKKF010469036.1:0-11379 GCA_019740295.1 Labeo calbasu | reverse complement strand
GATTTTTCCGCTACCGCAGATCATTTTGTCAACTTGTAATATATTCATTTTGTGAGTATATTAACATGTGCTTTCTCAAGTTTTCAAAATTTTGATTTTAGGGGGCAAGACATTTATTTGAGGGGGCACTGCCCCCTCTTGCCCCTGCGTAGAACCGGCCTTGGATCTCTGTGTAAAGCACTGGCTGTTGTGCAAACAAAAATCTCACTGAATTATTACAATTAATAGCAACATGAATGTTTGGAAACGTAAACTCACTGATCATTCCTACTGACACACTCCAGCAAAAGATAGAAATAACTGACTTAAAACCATTTTAGCTGGTGAAAATACTACTGTAATCAGAAATCATCAGAAATATTTTTCAGAAATCATTTGCAGCATCTACGAAGTACAACAAATTTTACTTACCAGGTGCATTATGTAGGAAATGGACATTGCCTGTTATTGCATTGTTAGTGAATACAGGAGCTATAACATGACTTCCACTCTGAGCTGCAGCGCTGACATTTGGCCCAGTGTGAGGTCTGAAACTCTCGCCTGTTTGACAAAGGAAAAGTTTTGGCCTGTAATATCATCAACGAAATAAGCACTTATTTAGTACAGTAATTCAAGCTTTGTATAGAGCTAAGGATCAGAAAAAGATTTGACAAGCTTTAACTTAACAGTACTTTTATTTTACAAAACAAATGAATAAAATTTAAAGATTCTGAACGTTAAAGTTTTTTTAGTCTTGAGTGACGAAATCGTATTATGAGAGAAAATGCTTAAGTTTTACATACTGAAATTGCCCATTTCAGTTCATATTAAGCTAGAATAGAAACACAAACATAAAACATACACACATACAGGGTGAGTACATATTTTATACAGTCCGATTTCAGTTTAGATTATTATAACAGTATTTAAGGGTTAAGAATATTACATATTACACGGAAACGAAAATTTCTACTTTAGAATAAGTTTTAGTTAGCATAAGTTTTGCAACGATACCTTATTTTCACCCAAATAAAAGCAAGAATGGCCCATGAAATGGCGTTGAAATAGATGACAAACTGATGCTTCCGTGATCACGCAGGTTTGAAAGGCGAATGACAGTGTCATATCGAACGGATGTCAAAAAGAGAACAGTGTGTGAGAAACATCTAGTCAAGTGTTATGACCAACGTAAAATACAGCTATGTTAAATTATACCTTAAAAGCCTGTATCATATTTCTATAAGCCTGTATCATACTACTGAATTAAAACAAATAGGATTAAAACATGGATAATAGATATTTTCCTTTTCATGATTTGTTTTTCTGTGTTGAAATCTGTTTGATTTGTTCACTGCTCAAATGAAAAGAATAGTTTAGATTCTGAAAAAAACTGATGTAAGGCTACATTTCTCTAAAACTGTTTCAACGAAAAAAACATATCTACATCTTGGATAGCCTGCCCAGCAAGCAATTTTTGGTCTAAAAAACGTATATTAGCCGTTGAAACACAGCCTAGACGTCTAGGCTAAAATAAGGTTGTCATTGGGCTGTCAGTGAAAATTTAATAGACGTCTAAACATAGCCCTAGAATAGACTATAAATATATATATATATATATATATATATATATAGAAATAAAATCAAACACCTTGTAAACGCTGTTGACTTTGCTTACATGATGAAATATATATAAGTATTTTGCCAAAAAATGACATGTAACTAAATTCAAGATTATTTGGTCTAGAAGTGGGATACAAATAGCCGGACTATATTGGGTCTATAGTTAAACCAGACGTTGAAATGACGACTATTGCTTGCTGGGTGAGGTCAGTACATTTTCAGCATAATTAAATTTTAGTTTTAAGTACTCCATTAATACCAGCAGAAGGGGACAAATAAATATATTTGAGTATTGAGTCCTTGTAACAGATAATTTTAACAAATTTATTTAAAAACTTTAAGAACCAAAACACAGAAGCACCATTAAAGGTGGTAAAAGTGATCATGACAAAGTTTATTTGTTTAAAACCAATAAACTCTATTATATTATATAATTCCTATATAAGAAAATAAGAAAAAATAATTTTTTTCTTACAAAATAAATACATCTGGAAGGGGCTATGCCAGAGTGAGACAGATATTTGAATAAAATGTGAAAAAATGACAAATAATTCAAAATAAAAGTCTACAGGAAGTAACTAATAATAGTTAACATTCTATTCCTCTTCATACATCCTCCAGTGATTTATTACATGTCGTCTTTGTAGTTGCACCAAAAAACTTAGAAAAACAGAGCAGCTCAGCAGGTTCAGTTAACATCAGGTAGTTCAAGTTTAGACCTGGGGAGCAATGGGAAAGATCAGAGAAAATTACAATGCTGTACTTAAGAGATTCTTTACACTACATAATAAAAACAATAAAGGCCATGTTGTATAAGCCTCTTAAAGGATTACTCCACTTTCAGTATAAAAATATCCTAATAATTTACTCACCCCCATGTCATCCAACATATTAATGTCTTTCTTTTTTCAGTCGCAAAGAATTTAGTTTTTTTGAAGAAAACATTCCAGGATTTTTCTCCATATAGTGAACTTCAATGGTGCTCAATGGATTGAAGGTTAAAAATGCAGTTTCAATGCAGCTTCAAAGGGCTCTAAACAATCCCAAAAAACATCACTTCTTTGCAACTGAAGATGACATGGGGGTAAGTAAATTATCAGAAAATATTTATTTTGGAAGTGGAGTCATCCTTTAATTGTTCTTAACTAATCAGTACTCACTTTACATCTTCAGTAAATTTCTCTCCACAGAATTCAATGGTCACTCTCTGGTTGCAGCTGAGCTCCTCGATCTGCTTGGTGTGACGAGTGCAGCACTCAGAGGATTTACTGCACCTGAACCTTCACACAGACACATAACAGCAGCACACATTCAATACAACATAAACACACTTATTTTTCAAAAGACATGAATAATAGATTTCATTAAAAGATTATTTGAAAGAATCTGTCATATTTGGTGAAGTCAGTCACAAAGGCTGCTGGATGCCTTAAATGTATGTGATCACAGCACGAATATGTAAATGTGAAAGATCATCAGAGAATATGCATATTTTCATAAAAAAATACATATTTCACATTAATCAAGCACTCATCTACAGCTGTCCATACCACTAGTAGATGATTTAAAACTAACATATGACTACAAATAAACACATATGCAAAAATAACTGTGACCATGGATACAAAACCAGTCATTTGAAATTGAGATTTATACCTTATCTGAAACCTGAATGAATAAGCTTTCAGCTGATGTAATGGTTTGTTAAAATAGGACAATACTTGGCCGAGATACAGCTATTTGAAAATCTGGAATCTGAGGGTGCTAAAAAAAAAGAAAAAATATTGAGAAAAGTTGTCCAAATGAAGTTCTTAGCAATGCATATTACTAACCAAAATTAAGTTTTGACATATTTACAGTAGGAAATTTACAAAATATCTCCATGGAACATGATCTTTACTTAATATTCTAATGATTTTTGGTCAGTAATAAGTAATTTTTACTCATACAATGTATTTTTGGCTATTGCTACAAATATACCCTTGCAACTTAAGACTGGTTTTGTGGTCCAGGGTCACAATTTATATTACAAACCCTCTAATGTTCACAATGCACTTGGGATGTTTTGCGGATTCCTTCAGTAACTTGATTCCCTCCTCCATTAAAAGACCAGGGAGCCACTCAGCACCATCAGAGCCCTTTGAACCAGCATCAAAACTACAAAACAGAGATTTTACTGTGAGAATCATAAGATAAGGCTGACATGTTTGATTCTACACTACCTGTTACAAAGCAGCTGAGAAAATGTGAAAAAGAGTTTAAAAATGGCATTTCACTTTTATTCTTTTAAGGTATTACAGCTTACAGTCACAACATGTGAAAAAAAGTGAACATTTAATTTGTTAAATTGCTTATTCTATTGCCATTCTTTATTTTTTATTCACTTCTGTAGAATTTCTTGGACAATAATCTCAACACTTACTGTACAATGGCCCATTTATAATGCACTAATACACACAAACCAAATGGACAACACAGAGCTAATTACTCTTACCTGATCACAGCCAGTCTAGGACAAGACTCGACGAGGAAGAGGATTCTGGAAGCCCAAGCCTCCGTCAGGACGGGAACGGAAAGATTTATTGCACTCAAACCAGACACAGATGGCAGCTGAGACAGCAGAGCATCGACCTGTCTATCAAAATCTGCACTTCTATAGACATAGAGTAAGAGTTACAGACAGAGCAATCTCTATACATAAAGAGCATGACAGGAAGGCAAGGGGTGGTTTTGAAAACATACTCTTCTGTTATACAGTTTACACTGTGGAAGGCCTGCAAGAAGCTCTTGACGTTAATACTGGACGCCTTTGAATGTGGACATTTGAGAATGATTTCTGACAGTGATGGTTCATTCTGTGGGCTTGAACACCATCTCACCACATTCAACCTGTCAACAAGAAACACATTTCCTCATATATCTGAATCATCAAGTGTTCTTGTCCAATAAGTCTGAATACAAAGTCTTACAAAGAAGTTGCACAACATTAATTATTGATTCATAAAAAATAAGAATTATAAAACACAGATCAGTCCAGTGGAAAAAAATCCTTACACGAGCTTTCCTTCAAAGCTGAAGAGCCGTAGAGACGAGCAGAGACTTTCTGCATCATCAGTCCTTAAACTGTCAACCAGAGCATATAAACAGTCATTACATTAACATCTAAAATTAAAAGCATGGAGTTTGGCTCTTAGCTAAGTTAAATTTGCATGCAAATGTAAGAAGATGTTCTTGAGATACCTGATCTCCTCCCATTTCCCTTTGGTCTGTAGGAAGTCTGTGAGGATGTGGGCAGTGTCAGCTGAGATGCTCTTCACTGCAATCTGAAGTCCACCCACAATCTTCTGTTTGTGCAGAGCATTAAGAACCTGCTGCACACTTTCATCTGACAGACAGCTCCTGTTCAGTCTGTAAAAGAAATTTATATTATTATCAGTTATATCATGACATTTATCAGTCACAAATGTGACCCTAAATCATGAAGCCGGTCTTAAGTAGCACGGATATATTTGTAGCAATAGGCAAAAATATATTGTATGGGTCAAAATTATACATTTTTCTTTTATTCCAAAAATCATTAGGATATTAAGTAAAGATCATGTTCCATGAAGATATTTTGTAAGCTTCCTACAGTATTTCCTTCTTGATTAGTAATATGCATTGCTAAGAACTTAATTTGCACAACTTTAAAGGTGATTTTCTCAATATTTAGATTTTTTGAACCCTCAGATTCCAGATTTTCATATAGTTGTATCCTAACAAACCATACATCAATGGAAAGTTTATTTATTCAGCTTTCAGATGTATACATTTCATTTTCTCAATTCTTAAAATTCTCAATTTCAAAAAATTGCCCCTTATGACTGATTTTGTGGTTCAGGGTCACAGCTCTGTGCTGATCAGAAAAGTCACAGATCTTTACCTCAGTTCTCCAAGCCACTTTCCTTCTCCAACGGCTGAGAGCAGATCAGTGACATCGGTGTCTGAAACATTTTGCACCGTCAACCTAAAAACAAAAAAAATCACTTAACTTTGGAAACAATCAGATATACTATGTAAGAGTGCATTTCTCACAATTATGCATGTACACAATTTAAAACTTGTGACAGTTCTTTGACAATTTTGTTTACATTTCATAATTTGCCTCATCTTAAAATGGCATCTTAAAATCTAACAATTCTGAATTTATATCTCAAGTATAATGTTTTTTTAAGAGACAGTTCACCCAAAAATGAAAATCCAGTCATTAATTACTTTGACCTTTGTTCATCTTCAGAACACAAACTAAGATATTTTTGATGAAATCCGAGAGCTTTCTGACCCTGGATAGACAGCAACACAACTGACACATTCAAGGCCCAGAAATGTAGTAAGGACATTGTTAAAATAGTCCATGTGAAATCAGTGGCTCAACCTTAATTTTATGAAGCTACGAGAATATTTTTTGTGCGCAAAGAAAACAAAAATGACTTTATTCAACAATTTCTTCTCTGTCAGACTTCAATGCACATACACAACATGAGAGTAAGTTATTAATGACAGAGTTTTCATTTTTGGGTGAACTATTCCTTTAAACTTTCTCACAGTTCAGGCTTGAATACACTACACAACTTTTGCCTGGATTTTGGCCCATTTTAGATGAGCAGACGCTAGTTGCTGAAAGTCAGAAACAGTCTGAAGGTTTTAAGCAGTAGAAGTACATTGTTAATTCTATATGGCATCAGATACTGATGCTTTTGTTTCTCATTCAACAAGTTCAAACCTAACCACAGTGGTTTACAATGTCAACCAACATATTAGAGACCATAAATTAAAAACAACTGTTCTGTATTGGTGCATCACTAGATTTGCACACTCATTCTAGTTCTGGGGTCCTGCACAACACAGGCTGAAGCATCTTCAGCTCCCCAGCTGCAAAGTTGAGCTTCAGGTTTCTGAAGTGAGGACAGCAGTCCAGACAGTACAACAACGCCCAGCAGTCCGTCCTCCTCAGCTGATCCCAGGACAAGTCTAACTCCTGCCAAGCTTCCATTGCTTTCTGCACAAACTCCTTCTCGTGGAGCTCATAGAGACAGTGGAGAATGAAGGGCAAGAAATTGTAATCTCTATTTGAGCTAACATGAAGGATCCATTCTTCCAGCTGTGCTTGTACAAAGGAAGGGACAGACAGATTGTGCGTCTCTTCGAGTGAGCTGCTCACTTCCTTATTGGAGAGCCCACAGAGAAACTGAATCACAGGCAGGAAATGAGGTTCAGGACATCCATACTTCAGTGGACACTTCTCATCCAAATATAGATCAAGATAGCTTTGCGTTTGAGAGTGGAACCGCTCCGTTAGTTTATCGAGAAGGTCTCTTTCAGTCAGTGAGATGAAGTACAGAGCGGTGAAGAACTCCTGAAAGCTGAGATGCATGAAACTAAACATTGTCTCCTGGCGGATTCTCCTCTTGAAGAGGAACTTGCACAGGAACGGACTACCAGCAGGCTCTGGAACAGTTTCACACACGTTTTTCTCTTCAAACAGCACTTGTTTTTCCAGCATCCCTCTCTCTGCCAGCTGACCAAGACTCCTCAGCAGGATCATGACAGACTGACTCAAGCCCTGACTGTGATGCTCCAGAAGAGTGGACAGAAAGTCAATGTAGATGGAGGTGGTGGTTTCCAGTCCGCTTGTTACATCTGCACCATCACTGAACCTCTCTCGCATAACCGTGCAGATGATCCAGCAGATGACAGGGATGGAGCAGGCGGTGATGAGGGTTTCATTCGCCTTTACGCACTCAAATGCTTTCCTGGAGAGATCTTCATTCTGAAAGAACCTCTGGAAGTACTCCTCCACCTACTTCTCGGAGAAGCCGATAATCTCGGTGAAACGCTGAGGGTGCTTGAGCAGACCTCCTAGGGTTTTTGTAGCTGTAGATCTGGTGGTGACCAGCAGGAAGGACTCAGACAAGATGTGGCCCTCTAACAAGGCTTTCAGAGAAGCCTCAAGTGGAGCTTTTTCAGAAACATGGCTGAGTTTGTGCATACACGAGGGGTCACTATATGAAAACCTGAGCTCATCGAATCCATCAATGAGAATGAGAACTTTCTCCGGTGACTTCTGCAGGATCTGTGAGATGTGGTCTGATGCTAAATTAGAGTTGTGACTTAAAAGCTCTGCCAAGCTTTGCTCTCCAGATATGAGGTTCAGTTCTTTGCATTTCAAGTGGAACAGACAATCAAATTCCTCTCTGCGAATGTTTCCAGATGCATAATCCAGCATGATCTTTTGAGCGGTGAAGGATTTGCCATTCCCAGAGTTTCCTTGGAGAATGACAGAACGAGGACTGATTCCCTTATTGTCGGCACTGAAAAGCGCATCCAGGATGGAGCTGTCCTTGTCTGCGTTATTCCTGGAGATAAGGAGCTGCTGGAAACTCCCTCCCACAGAGCACATCTCTTCTTCTTGCTCTGTCTTCTCTCTGTGTTTCATGGTGATCAGAGGTTGCGTGTAGCGTTCGGACAGCAGCACATATTCACCAGGCAGAGCGTTATACTCAGTCACATATTGATATTCCCTCTGGATCCACTTCTTATATTTGTCTGTGCATAATTCAATTATAAGCTCATTAGTGGGAAACGACATATCAGCTTGTAAGCATTGTTGCATAACATAAAATGCAGCCACTGAAGCATCTTGAACTTCACTTCAAAGGGATAATTAATCAAAAAATTAAAATTGTGTAAATTTACTAACACATCTTGTTTTTGCATTTATTTTCCATTGATAGAAAAAAGCATCATAAAGTGGTCTGTGCAACTTGTTTGAAGTTATGCAATAGCTTTATGTGAGGCACTGACCAAAATCAAACCAATATTCATTCATAATCATCCCATCTGAAGCTCTAAAATGCCTACAAAAGAAGTATGGCCTACAAAAACAGAGCGTCAAGCAGAATTGGAACAACATGAGGGTGAGCAAATTATAAAATTTGCATCTTTGTTTGAACTAAGCTTAAACATTTTGCATATTTTTTATTTGTTTAAATAGACCTAAGAATCAGTCAAATGACACTTCAAATCAAGTAAACAAGATGAAAAAATTATATACTCACTCAAGCTTTCTATAAGAGCTTCTGTGGTTTGTGCAATGCTACCTGTAAAGGTACACATATTAATAGTACACAGTTCACATGCATATGGTATACAGATCAAAATTAGTGTGGTCTTACCCAAGGCTTCAAACAGACATGGCTCCTGCTTTACCAGTTGAGAATAAAAGGCAGATTTGACCTTGTCTCCACCAGAGTTCAGCACTTTATAAAGCTCTCTCATTTTCTCCTGGTCAGTATCTGCTGCTCTGATCTCACAGTATGGCTCCCATGCCAGCATGCCACCTGACCGCAGCTCATCTGCTATAGGCATCACCGTGATTACTTTCTGGACAAGTGTTGCCCAGTGGGCATCCACAAACCGAGCACCTGGTGGAGAGATGATAAAATGATAATTGGCCACATGGAAGGATGTCCACACAAGATTTTAGACATTCAATAGGTTTAAACATCAAAGAGTAATTTGGACATTTAAGTCACACTTAAAGATCAGTTCCACTGCAGTATTTTTTTTAGCATTTGTTCTCAACCTTTATGATCTGAAAGCTTCCCACTGTCTAATAAAACACGGTTTCCCAAACGGGGGTTTGTTAATTTTTCATTAATTAAATTCTATTTAAATAATCACATTTTAATAAATAAATAAAAAAATCTGTCCGAAATATGTAATGAAGTAGTGTTTATGAGCGCAGTAGTGGAAACAGCTCTATTTCTGCTGTTCCATAAGCGCCACCTGCTGTCAGATAGTGGATTTATGCTTTTATCCAGTCTGTCTGCTGTTTTTGTTCAGATAAATGTGGACCAAACTTTGGTTCTGAAATTTCACAGGTAGATAGAAAGTGAAGAGAACATGGTTTTCATAAAACATGATGAAATGATTTCAGTGTGTGTTTGAGTACTTTTTGAACATTTCCAACACATTTTAACAATACTGTGATAATATTGATAACTGTGATCATTTTGGACACTATAATCCTGATATGAACGTTTCATGCTGTTTTATCTCTAATAACAATATGTAAAATAATTCTGATAATTATTATTATAAATTATTGAAACATTTACTTAAAATCTCAGGGGGTACTTCAAGTAAATAATTATTTAATTAATTATTTTAATTAATATTTAAATAATTAAAACAAATATTTAAAGCCCCTACATATATAATATTAACAGATTATAATAATATAATATATAATAATATTACAACTGGGAGTGTCCATATTGGTAAATTAACTACTTTTTTCTGTGATTCCAGAGGTTTCAAAACTGTTATTCAATAAAAAGAAGTTAAAATAATAGTAATAATAATAATCTAAAATATGAAAGATTAATAACATTTATTATATTATAATATTAGATTAATTACTAATACATCACAGTATTATATTATGTTAAAATAATCATAATTTCATGGCATCCTGTGGCCCTCTTAGAAGTTTGATGAAGCCCCCTAGTGACAGCTATTCAATACTGTTTTTCATAAAATAACCACTAGATAAAGTCAAGATACATGTTTGTTGTAACTATGCTGACAAGAGTGATGTGAAAGTAGTCTTACAGACCCGAAACAGGGATGACGTTTTTTTTTATGGGCGGTTTCAGGGGCAGTCTGTGGAGCCATGGAATAAAAGAATAAAAAAGGTAAATTTGATTTTAGATTTCAAAATTCTGACTTTATTTTCGCAATTCAGAGATTATATTCCACAACTCCAGAGGAAAAACAACTCATCATTCTCTCTTTTCCCCTCCGCTCACAGTTTATATCCCACACTTCTGGCTTTTTTCCCCCCCTCAGAATTAATAAACTCACTAGTTTTGTTAAATCGAGTTATAAAGTCCGAATTAGGAGATACAAACTTGCATTTGTGAGAAAAAAAGTCTGAATTGTGAGATAAAATAAAAAAAAATGTTATGTAAAAATGTTAACAGTAATAGGTTTAAATATTTCATGCTGTAGGCTAACTGTAGGGCTAATACAATATGTCCTCTATGAACAGCATATGTGAATATTATGTAGACCTATTGTTTAAATCAATATGCTTTAAAAGTAACGTAATCATATTAGTTTTCATCCATAGTATGTCCGTTTAAACGTCTGCGTTTAGTTTCACATGGCGTCTTTGACTACAGTATTGTATAAAAATTATTTGCATTCCTATTTGTACATCAAAAGGCACAAAAAATACTTTTTTCTCTTATTCCATGGATTTTACCCATTTACCTCCACTTGCTACCAGTGTTTTTCTGCAACCTTTTTTATTATTATTTTTTTTTTTTTGCAATTATGTACATATTAATACAAATATATACATCTCACAACAGAAGTAGAAAAAGGGTATACAGAGAGAATAAAAGAACAAGTGCATGTACATGAGTAAAAAGGATCTATGCCAGGGATAAAAGAAAAATTAAAATTAAAACATTTAATTAACCAAATTAAATTGACACAGTGCTTCGTAAGTCTTTTTAGCTTTTCTGTTTCTAATATTTTGCAATGTAATACCATATTGTTTAATTTCTTTAATAAAATGTTCACAATTTGGCTTAGCTTTACTCCAATTTTTTACATGAATGTGATATTTTCCAAGTAAAACAATAAGTTGCGTAAGAAAGGAAATTGTACTTTTAGAATCAATAGTATCTTGTACAAAAAAGAATACAACATCATACATTTCTATTTGTA
>JAHKKF010469035.1:0-10682 GCA_019740295.1 Labeo calbasu | reverse complement strand
GCTCTCCTGCTGTATAACAAAGACTATAGGGACTTTGCTGTATAATGACAACCTTCTCAGCCGCTCCAGCAACGGACCCAACCTGGAAAAAAACTATCGGCATGGATTTTTCCTGTTAACCGATAGTTCCGCCAATTAACTATCGGTGCCGATTAATCGGCAAAACCAATACATCGGTCGACCTCTAGTTAAAATTAAATTGAATGTCAAAATTAAGAATAACAAGGGCTCTGACGAAAACTTTCTTTAAATGCTTTTAAATAATTTTAGCGGCAAATCGGTATTGAAAATGACCGATACTGATAACCATGAAAATGCTAAATATCGGCGCAGAATTGTCAGCCAGGGGTGACTTTCCCAAAAGCAGCTATGGTTGCAAGTTCCCTCATTACCAATAGAGTTTTATGGAACAATGACCATAGCTAACGATAAGCGGTTGACCCCTATTGAGTAATATGCAGCACATACAAAATTAAGAACAAGATTATGTATTTTATTTGATTAATTACAACTATTTTCAATATTTTTTTGTTATTAAATGCATTTTACATACAGTTGTAGGACCCTATGATTTCCACAATGTGAAAAACGCGGACGGAATCATGGAATCCAGTCATAAAAATGGAATTAGAGCTATAGCACCACTGAAAGGACATTTCAGGTCAGAACTGCGTATGTTTTCGTCATGAGATCAGGTTGCAAATGATACATGTGTTGCTGCCTTCAATTTGTCCAAATTTGTTATTTTAAAGGTGGCATAATATTGTTTAGATTTTTATGGTGCCTTAAAATGCTAAGTTGGTGGTTGAGTAGGTTTTGGAACAGACATTGTGTTTTGTACAATTTCTGGAGAAAAGCAAGCTAAAGTAAATGACTTGGCATTTGATTTGGGGAATCTTTCTCTTGTTCACTGTCTCTTTCTGAACAGATGACATGTGCTTTTAGCTCTCATCAGTGAGGGTGCTATACCATAATCCCTCCTGATTAACAGTCTATTGAATTTGACCACACCGAGGACACCCATCGTCCATCCGTTTTGTAGACAGTTATTGCATAGTGACAAAATCATAGTCTCTCAGCCCTGTGATTAGTATTATGGTGGTTTATCCTTTAAACATAAGCTGATGACCTCAATGTTTTTGTTTTTCCTTGTCTGTTTGCATAGCAGTTAGAAGGTATGCTGAAATCTGATTGGCTGTGGTGGATTCTTTCTAGAATGTCATTGGCTGATAGAATTGAGGTCCTTGGATGTTGTCACGTATGACATATTCTCCCTCAGATGATGGCTGTTTTTTAGATTTTGTCAGCTGTGACTTGTAATCTGCATTGAAAAGCTAAATCCTTATGCCTTTTAAAGGGTGCTGTCCTCCTCGGGGTCTGTCCTGACATACAGCTGTGCTTTAGCAGGGATGAAGTCAACGCCCTCCTGTCAAACCCAGAAGCAATGCAGACAACAGGAAAGTACCCTCATAAACTACAACTGATTTTAAAAGCAAACTACATTTTTACAACTTGTAACTAAAAATGCCCAAGTAAAAGCAGACCAGACTGGAAAATTACTCTGGGGTTTTCCCTCAATGTTAATCAATTAGATTTATTTACTTATTTTATTGTCTGCCAGGTAAAAAGCATAAATCATATAAAATATTATAATATTATTCAACAATTTGCAAAATTCAAAGTATGTTATATTATAATTATATAAGTAATATTTCTGTTCATAGCATAGTCTATAGTATGTAGAATTTATGATATTTGCTTTAGCGAGCACCGCTAATTCAGGATTTGGCTTTTTGCGTGACCTAAATGCACCACATCAAACCTCTGTTTGTCATATTTTTTCATCATTTTAATTTTTTGTTGTATTTTTAGGACATAGTTTAATCATCAGTCTGTAAAGGTTGTGCATCAAGAGTGTGTTTTCTTTCTTACTTAGATGCTTTGAAGCCGAAAATGATGTGTCATCTTTAATTTAAAATGTCTTTTCAGTCCTCAAAACAAAACATGCAGTTTCATCTGCATATGCTTGGCACAAGTGAAAATGTTGGCGTCTTTTTTTAGCAGTGTTCTAGTTATGTCCACTTGGCAGTGTGCAGGAGAGACAGAAATGAAGAGGCAACTGTCTTTCTCCATCTTTGTTCTTGTCTTTCTCATACATCTTGCATACACGCATGCACACATTCACAATGATCTGTGGCTGAATTGCTGAATCATTCTAGAGATTCACCTGCACGTGTCTGCGTTCCATGACGTGTCAGCATGGGTAACTGACGGCTTTATTACTTCAGTTCATTTCCTTTTCTCCAAAACTAAAAGCAGTGCTTTCAGCTCGAGCCATATCTTATTTTTGTGGCACTGGTCAGCGCTGTCTGAATAAAGAGAGACCAAATCAAGAAACTTAGTTCAGTGGCTTAACAAATGTAGCGGACTGGCATAGCCCCTCAGTGACCATCCACATTTACTGTTGAACTTAGAAATATGCATGTTATTTTAGGACAGCTGTTCCTTGGAGTGCAGTTGCTTAAAGGGATAGTTAACCTAAAAATGAAAATCATTTACTCACCTTTGTGTCATTCCAAACCCATTTTATTTTCTTTCTTCCTTAGAATACAAAACACAATATTTTTGATTTATAAATGTCCAAGCTACTCGTTTCCATACATTGACTGCATTTGGCAGGTTTGATATCAGCCAGGTCAATAATTTTCAGAAAATGATGTCTTGTATTTAGGCATATTCTCACACAAAACTGTCAGATCGCTTTAGAAGACTTGGAATATAGCAGAAAAAATACATAAATTTATTAAAAAGACTGCATTTATGATACTAGAGCTGGGTAAAAATACTGATTTCTCGATTGTAATTGATTCTCATTCTGATGAAACGATATTGATTCTTAAATCCCAAGAATCTATTAGTCTAGCATTGTTTTCAGTTAATAAACAGAATGTTGTAGCACTGCTAAATATAAATCGCAATAAGCTTTGTGCTTTTTGATATGAAACAAAGTGTCAGATTTCAAATTTTGTCCATTTTAGTACAATATTCAAACATTAAATGACGTTTTGGCGCTGTTTAAAGAGGAGTGACAGATCACTGTACCATCTCAGTTAGGAGAAACGGCAGCGCAAAACGTGAACTGATCATCTCCTCTGCTTTAAAAGCAGTTTCAGCGCAAAATAAACATGAATAAACATCAGAAGTTTTGTTAAAAGAAAGTACAACTTGCCAAGAATCGCTCGGTCAATGTTTCAACCACGGAAAGACGTCAATATCACATCTTATAAATATAAACATATGTCACGTAACGTCGCATTTACCTCGGAAAAAACATATTCGGTGATCATAAACTTGTTAGTCAGCTAGAAAAATGAACTCTGTGGGGAGCATTTTGCTAAATACGTGCAAAACATATTAATTATAATTTTTACTGTTCTTCAGTGTTTATGTTTGAATAAATTCATGTTTTTATGACAGCCACCATTTAAATTTTGATATTTCAAAAAACAATTTGGAGTAAAAATAGAATTATGCAATTTTAACTTTAATATTATGAAAACTTGAGTGTAATTTACGCGTTTGTATACAAATCAGTTAATTTTAACTGTCACTATTATAGTAATGTAGCACCAACTGACTCTCATGTATATTTTACAGTATTAGTTGACAGATTTTTTTTTTTTTTTTTTTGAGAAAGTTTGGCGTGTACTGTACCTGATATATATCCAAAATATCATCGAATCAAATCGGAAACCCAATCGAATTGCAAGCTTGTAAATCAGAATCTAATCGAAGCATGAAATTTGTGTCCTATATGATATTTTATAATTTTTTCTGTATTTCTGGAGCTTGCCAGTGTGAATCACAAGGGAAATTGGTGGTGAATCTCATTCGTATATTCACGAAGACCCCAGTAGTGTTGGGGGTAACGCATTACAAGTAACGCAAGTTACGTAATATTATTACTTTTTCCAAATAACTAGTAAAGTAACGCATCACTTTTTAATTGACAAGAAAATATCTGAGTTACTTTTTTCAAATAAGTAACGCCAGTTACTTTTCCCCCCATTTATTGATTTAAAGCTCTCCTGTCCCCATGTTGAGAGAAATCAGGAGTAAGATGGTAGTTCTACAATAAATGTGAACATGAATTAATTCATCTCACTCAGAAAAAACAGATTCAATATTCCTCAAAATGAATAAAAACACTGAAATTCAACTCAGAATATGACAGAAACCTGCAATAATTAAATATGTTAAATAATACAAATATCCTTTATGCATTTAATCCCATTTATTAACCGATGACTTTTTTTAGGGAGTAACTCAATATTGTAATGCATTACTTTTAAAAGTAACTTTCCCCAACACTGGACCCCACTGAGGCCTACGATTAGGGGTAGATCTTCATATAGTCTCAGCAAAGTTATTTTTCTTCTTTGTTTGGTGGTAAAAATAAGTTGGAAATGCCTTGGCAGCAGTATGATGAGGGTAGCGTTTAGATGAATATATAAATATGTTCTGCATGCTTTCCTCTCAAAAACAAAATAAACACACAGCACAGCAGTGAGTAGAACAGAAAGGTTGTGAGGTTTGCTTTGGCAAGCTGTTTCGACTCCCAAAATGAACTTCGATTTGACCTGATTTGTTTGAAGTGTCGTACCGCCAGTGTATTTTGATTTTGCTTGAAGTATAATGGGGTCTTCATGCTTAGTTGGTATCAGAACACTATGTTTGTAGACAAATCAAAGTATGAATTCACATGAAATCGCCAACTGTAAAAAGTACAAAAACATTTTCCAAAACATTCCTTATTTGGACTTCCACTGAAGACATAGGAACAGCATGAGGTTGAGTAAAGTATTGGCTTCCTTAGAAGTATGACAGCAAAATATGCGATTATACCATACCCCTCCCCTAACAAGTTACATTTGACAGCCACTAAGTAAATGTTCCTCTCTTCTATTAACAGGAACTATAAACTGAAAGATATTGCATTTTTTAAGCTGCTGTGGCACAGGGAAAAAGATTTTTTTTTGCTTCACATCATATCACATTTGACATTTGATCTGGGTTTATGTTGGTTTTTAGCCAGCTGTGTTATCCTCAGATACTCTCACACACTCTTTCTTTTTTTTTTTTCACCTAGGCCTCAAGCTCCTGTCTCTACATATAACGATGTTCATCGTTATGACTCTAGTTTTGCCCCTGTTCTGCTTTGTAAATATGGCTCAGCGTCTAGTATTACAGCAAAACATCCACATATCACTCAGAGTTGTCCCTCAAGTCTAGCCATTTTCAAACTCATTTCTTTCTTTGACTTTTCATGTGTGTTTTTCTCATAGCTGGCTTAAAGCTGGATTAAACTAGTCACTGCTTTGCTTATGAACCGTGTTTACATGCACATTTAGGATTCAATTAATATCACAATTTGGTGATATTACAATTATGTAGGTGTCTTGTAAATGTGTTACCTAATAATAAATAAAAAGGTAATAAAGCCTGATTGTCATGCGAATGCATTATTAAGAATTCAGAAGAAAACATTTTCAGTGCAAAGAGGGAGATTTCATTCCAAATATTAACAGAAATGAACATAAATCAATATACATATGTGCATATTGCACATAAAAGCACAGTACGTAGTCTCACATCTACATTTTGCAGTTGAGCTCTTATGTGCTGTTGGCAAGGACATTAATGAGAATTAATGAGTTGATTAAATTACCCTGCAGAATTACTAAAAATGAATGGCGAGAGTGAGCATCTCTATTATTTACACAAGAGAACCAAATGGGAAATGGATGTGCATGTCTTCATTTATTCATTTAATACACTGATTAGCATATATAGGAATATTACAATAGTCTTTTTCTCAATAAAGGCTTACCAGAATATAGGCTATAGTTGAAAAATCATGTAAAATTACATAAAAGACTTTTCTCTTTATTATCTTCCTCCAGTGTGTTTTTTGAAAGAATGGTTATGATAATTTTTATTTAATAGCAGCTGAGTAATAAACAGACATTTCCCACAGTGCCATTTCCAGCATGCTCAGATGGATATGAGGTTGAGATTACAAACCCTTCATGTGCCTTTCAGAAGTTATCAGTGGTCAAGTGCAATTCAGGCCTCCTGACATAGTTTCTTTCTGTCTTCAGTCACAAAGAAGATGAAAATAGCTTGACATTTTATTATTTGCTGTTAGATAACATTCAAGTGCTCTGAAGTCTGTGGATTGAGTATGAAATAAATCATCTATTAATGCCAAAGTTGGGCCAAATGATCCTGCTGAACACACATTCTTGTTCAAATATTGACCTGTTTAGTAATAAATTAACTAAAGTGTTTGTAATCATAAGATTCATGTTCATCAGAAGAATGTATGATGTATGTGTCACTGTTTGTATTCTAACACAGCTTAGTGTTTTAGCTTTAAGGGGTGTTAAATTTACAGCCTAACACTTTGACTTGATGTGTTAACTTGTCAACTTCATCTGTCAGCATGTTTTGAACCCTTCAGCCTTTACATTTTGATTATGTTGACTTGATGAGAGAAATTAGGAAAATATGAGGCGTGCCATGTGCTTCACTCAAAAATCAGTTCAATAAAACTTTATTAAATTGTGGCAGACATTCCCACACAATTGTTTTTGCCTCTTAGACTTCACCAGTAAAACCATTCTGGTTGACCAGCAATAAAGCAGTTATGACTAGCATGGAAATTGTGCAAGAACCTCATTAGGCTCTCTTTGCATGTATAAAATGTGAACTTGGATTTTTTCTTTTTTTTAGGTTAACTCTAAAGTAACCATCAGATATTATCTACAATATTTTGAACACTATAAAGTTTCAAAGAGTTTCGAGAGTTGGACGTTTCTGACTTTGAACTGCTGACCCAAATAAAGAGGGAGTTTTTGTATTTCCTTGTATCATTCCCTCCTTACATTCTTTGCAATTTTTGTTATTTTTGGGCATACCTGTGTCACATTGTAATGTGTGTTTGTGTTTTTTCTGACATGGGGAATGTGTCACGTGTTTGTTCTTGCACTGTCGAAAAAGTTGTGCTTATTACATCCTGTTTGCATTTTGGAGATACAATCAGCGTGCTTTATAGCTAACCTATATTTAGTTATTTTTGTGCAGGCTGCTGAAGCCCACATCAAATTAATAAATGCTTTGATTACATTTATTAAAGATTTTATGCTTGCACCTTGTATATTTTAAAATAATGCATACTGTTAAGACATTGTAGATTTGAACAGTTCACCCAAATAGTATTCATGTTGTGATAAACTTAAAGGGATAGTTCAACCAAAAATGAAAATACCCCATGATTTGCTCACCCTCAAGCCATCCTAGGTGTATATGACTTTATTCTTTCAGACGAATACAATCAGGGTTATAATAAAAAATGCTCTGGCTCTTCCAGGCTTTATAATGGCAGTGAATGGCTGTTGAAATTTTGAAGCAAAATAAAGATCGTCCATCCATCATAAAATGGTTAATAAAGGCCTTCTAAAGTGAATGGACGCATTTGTGAAAGAAAAATATCCATATTTAAAACATTATAAAATGTAATCTCTACCTTCTGCTAATTGACGTACGCACATTTACGAGAGAGTGGCGTTCAAGTGGATGATGTAGGCCGTAGATGTAGTGTAAGATCTGGTGAGAACATGCTAGTCTTGTGAGAGCCAAGCTACCGGAAATTAGAGATTAACTGTTATCCACTGAACAGTTAGCGGAAGCTGGAGATTAAGGTTTATAAAGTTTTAAATATGGATATTATCATACATAAACGTATCGATTCACTTCAGCAGGCCTTTATTAACCCCCCAGAGCCGTGTGGAGCACTTTTTATGATGGATGGATGTACTTTATTGGGCTTTAAAATCTCAACACCCATTCACTGCCATTATAAAGCTTGGAAGAGCCAGGACATTTTTTAATATAACTCTAATAGTATTCATCTGAAATAAAAAAAGTCATATGCATCTAGGATGGCTTGAGGGTGAGTAAATCATGGGGTAATTTTTATTTTTGGGTGAACAATCCCTTTAAAGTGCCTCCCAATTTCAAGAGAAATATTGGATTTTTTTAGGACACTGCTAAACAATAGCAGCCACTGTCATGACCACATGATCTTTCGGTCACAACACAAGAGCATCCATTCAGTCCTCGTGTGTCTGCTTTAGAGTCATGTTTCACTGTGTTTATAATCTTTGTGCTTATAATAAAGAGTCCTTTCCTGTGCAAAGATGTAAGCCAGACCTGTTATGACATATCTGGTCATTCAGATTTTGAGTGTATGTGGTTTTGCGCATCCTAATATACTTCATTGTTCTGGCCCTTTTGGCGACACCGCCCAAAAGCACACATTACTACAGCATGAGTAGAACAGGGTCAGTCGGTCACGGCCACATGCCTTACAGTTTTTCTGACCTGGCATGGATGTTTGAAGTGAGTTCATCGCTCTTCCAAGGCGGAGTGAAGAGCAAGTGTCAGTGTGGAACAAGAGCAGCTGCTGGGATTGAAGCAGGGCGGGTTGAACTCCTACCTTGGAGCAAAAGACCGGGGAAGACAACGGGTCCTCAGAGCAGAAGAACAGGAGGAGGCCTGCTGTGGGGGATCCATGATAACAGTGTTCTTTTACTGGACACATTGTGCATTGTCTGCTGTTACTATAGAAACTATAATTTATACAGCCGAAAGGAATCGTGCTGCTGTTAAGTTGCAGTGTGGGTTGAGTTTGATGACATCCACGTGTGCAGATAGTGTCCGCTTGTGCATGTGTGCATGGGGCCGCGCACACGTGCTTGCGTGGGAAATTACTTTTCCGAGGGCTGAAATGCAGAGAGGAAATGGATTCTTACAATCCTGATGTTATTTTTTTTGATTTTAATCACATCCATTTTATTGTTTGTTTTTCAGTGAAAATCGTTTATATGTGACATCCTTAAAGGAATAGTTAATCCAAAAATGAACATTACCCCATGATTTACTTAACCTCAAGCTGTCCTAGGTGTTTATGACATTCTTCTCAGATGAATACAACTGGAGTTATATTAAAAATGTCCTGGCTCTTTCATGCTTTCTGTTGGCAGTGAATGGGTGTTGAGATTTTGAAGCCCAAAGAAGTGCATCCATCCATCATAAAAAGTGCTATACACATCTCTGGGGGGTTAATAAAGACCTAATGAAGCAAATCGATGTGTTGGCAAAAGAAAAATATCCATATATCTCTTGTGTTCACTAGAGAGTAATATTCCAGTCTCTAAGACGAGACTGGTTTTCCTTTCCTGTAACCAAAACGTGGTTCTTGCGAGACTAGCATATTCTCACCAAATCAATATCTCTTCAAAATCTCAACAGCCATTCACTAAGAAAGTCATATATCAAGTTGTTTACACCTCGGATTGCCTGAGGGTGAGTAAATCATTGGGTAATTTTCATTCTTTGGTAACCTATCCCTTTAAAGGCATAGTTCACCAGAAAATGAAAATATTGTCATTATTTACTCACCAATAAGTTGCTCCAAAGCTGTATTTCTTTCATCTTTTGAACACAAATTAAAACATTTTGAAGAATGTTGGTAAACTACACAGTGGATGGTAGCCATTGATTTCCATAGGTTGGAAAAAAAAATACAATGTAAGTTAATGGCTACCGTCAGCTGTTTGCTTACCAACATTCTTCAAAATGTCTACAAAAAAGCTAAACAACAAAAAAAAAGCTAAAATCAGTCATTTTAAAGGAGAAGTTCAATTCCAGAACAAAAATTTACAGATAATTTACTCACCCCCTTGTCATCCAAGATGACAAGAATAAGAAATTATGTTTCTTGAGGAAAACATTTCAGGAATGTTCTCCATATAGTGGACTTCAGTGGTGCCCCAAAGTTTGAACTTCCAAAATGTGGTTTAAATGCAGTGTCAAATGGATCTAAAGGACCCCAGTCGAGGAAGAAGGGTCTTATCTAATGAAACAATCATCATTTTCTAAACAAATTGACAATTTATATACTTTTTAACCTCAAATGCTCATCTTGTTTCGCCTTATACAGTTAGGGTAGGTCGAAAAACTCCCGTCTCATCAAAAATCGTCCTACATCGCTGTTTTACCTTTTTATTTGTATAGGCTATTTGATCTTCTTTGCATGTTCACTTTGTAAACACTGGTTTGGTACTTCTGCAGCGATGTAGGATGATTTTGAAGTTGGGGAAGAAAAGAAATGGGAGTTTTTCGACATACCCTAACTGTACTGACCGTATTGAACCTGGAAACCTTTGACAAGACGAGTGTTTGAGGTTAAAATGTATATAAATTGTCAATTTGTTTTGAAAATATCCGATCGTTTTGCTTGATAAGACCCTTTTTCCTAGGCTGGGATCATTTAGAGCCATTTGAAGCTGCATTTAAACTGCGTTTTGGAAGTTCAAACTTGGGGGCACCATTGAAGTCCATTATATGGAGATAATTCGTGATTAGGGATGCACCGAATATTCGGCCACCGAAAATGTTCGGCCGAAAATGGCCCAAAAGTGCATTTTCGGTTTTCGGCCGAAAGATTTTGATCACCGAAACAACACGGCCGAAACAGTATGTTGTGATGACGCAAACAGAAACCGCGGCCTGCACGTGCTTGTCTAAAGCAATATGTCTGCGGTGTGAGGTTGAGA
>JAHKKF010469033.1:0-11815 GCA_019740295.1 Labeo calbasu | reverse complement strand
AATAGTAATAGGTTTAAATAATATTTAATGCTGTAACTGTAGGGCTAATACAGTACATTCCCTATGAACAGCATATGTGAATATTATGTAGACCTATTATTTAAATTAAATTTATGCTTTAAAAGTAGAGTAATCATAGCAGTTTTCATCCATAGTATGTCCGTTTAAACGTCTGCGTTTAGCTTCAAATGGCGTCTTTGACTACAGTATTGTATAAAAATTATTTGCATCCCGAGTTTGACATCAAAAGGCACAAAAATATTTTTTTTCTCTTATTCCATGGAGTTTATCCGTTTACCTCCACTTGCAACCAGTGTTTTTCTGCAACCACTATGCGCGCGCAGCTGCAAATGACGTCATTGTGACGTCTACTCGAAATTGGTCTATTGACTAGATACATTCACAGACATATGGTGGTACAGGATGACAGTCTTAGATACGGTACAGCATTGCTGCTTCTGTAGGCAAATGTCAACTGTGATATTTTTTTAATCAGATTTTGAACTTGTCCTGGATCGCCATCTTCGTCCGGTACCGTACAGCGAGCCCAGTCAGCTGCAGATCAATGAGAACGGAAACATTCACTGGCAGTCTGGATCAGCAGACGGAGAGAGGATGGAGCTGCCGCCCGGAGCTCGCCGGTATGCGTCACGTAACCTGCACATACTCTAATGTGCTCAAGAACATGTGAAAAACATAAAATATGATTCTCTAAATCTGTCTAGCATTGCCTTGGATTTCCTGGACGCCAAATCATTCTGCAAAAACTCCTGGCACATGAAAGGAGAGGCCATGATGAAGAAAAGACATCTAGAAATATTAGGATATCATGTATTACAGGTCAGTAAAAAGATAACGCACCATTCTGAGAACAAAAGTGAGGTGTTGCTAATAATGCATGTTTCTATGCAGATTCCTCACTTTGAATGGAACTCAATGGAGCTTTCTACAGAAGATGCATGGAAGGAATATCTGAGGAAGAAAATATTCTCAGAGTTACCCTGAGACGTTAACTTGAAACAACAGACATCAGATTGTTTGCAGACTCTCCAAGCTGCAATCTTATATTAATTGCTCATTTTGTAATAAATTATATTGCTTATGTTACTGTTTTCATTCACAATGAAGAAATGCATAGCTATTGCCTTTAAAAAATGTATTTATTATTTTGCATTTTATATAAAAGAGAAAAGAGGTGTGTAGGGATGAAAAAAAAAAAGTAAATTTAATTTTGACATCCATTGTATAAATGTTTTCCTCAACTGCACCACATTTCACAACAGAACATGAAATAAAACCTACGGTCAATTTTATTCTTAAAGTCAACATGAAATATTCGCTACACATTTTACTTTGGTAAAGAAGAGCGATGGAAAGTTGTTTTAGAGGTGGAGAAAGTTGCATTTTGATTAAAACTTAAAAACTGGGAATGTGCATTGCATAGTAAATAGTCAGGTTTGATTTCATGTTGACTTTAAATGTTTTTTGTCAATTCTGCTGCTTTAAAACATAGTTACACTTTATTATTGGACATAATCTATAACAGGTGGTGATGTTTTTAAAGCTTAGGCATCTTTGCTGCATTTAGTCTCATAGAAACGCAGGAGGCGCCGGCAGCGTATCGCATCTCTCGTATCATTCCAGTCCACTGTTTCTTGTCCTCCTCATACCTGTTTAAAATAAAAAAAAAGTGTTTTTTTTAGATTATTTATTAGAGTATATACATAGCTGTTCAAACGTGAGTCAGTCAGTAAGTGTTTTTTTAATGTTTTTGAGCAATGTCTCGTGCTCACCAATGCTGCATTTATTTGATCAAAAATGCAGAAATAATGTGAAATATTATTACTATTTAAAATAACTATTTTCTACTCGAATGTATTTTAGAATGTAATTTATTTCTGTAATGCAAAGCTGAATTTCCAACATCATTACTCCAGTCTTCAGCATCACATGAGCCTAGAAATATGCTGATTTGTTTTGTTTTTTTGGAAACTGTGATACATTTAGATGAACTATTGCTGTGTAAAGCGAAATACTTACTGCCAGATATCTGTGATTTCTGATGGGACACACTGTTTGTCCTCGTTCTCCTGCACAGCAAAGCCGCCCACCGCATACAGGACACCAGCAGCACTGACCAAATTCACAGAACTTCTCTCCTGCACAAACTCAGGGAATGCCTCCCATCTATTGAGAAAAAACAGGGCTTAAACTGATAGTCTGATAGTCTTGTAAATTAAAATTATCCCAGTTAAGTAAACACAGGGGTGAATTTTGAGTCATGTAACTAATTTGCATAATTTTGTTGTTGTTTAACTGGCAAGTTATTAAGAAATATTTAACTTTTCTCCCTTTTTATTTCTTTAATCTACATGGTTTAAACCAAACGTGTTTTGTGGGGAATTTTGATTTAAATGAAAAACATTTTATAGGTTTTCTATGTAAACTCAACATTATTTTCAATACTGTAGCTGTGTTAACAAAAGCAAATTCCTTTGTGACATCATCCTTCAGGAAGTCACATTATTTTTGAGGGGAAACAAGGACAACATCTCAAAACAAAAAAATTGGTGATGTCCGGTTCGCGAACGAATCGTTCTTTTGAGCCGGTTCACCAAATCGGACTGAATCGTTTGAAACGGTTCGCGTTTCCAGTAACCACTAATCCACAAATTACATAAATTATTTACTTTTTGACGTTTCCGACACTTCCTCTGACTCAAAATAACCCAATATTCCGGAGTTACTCAGTTACTCCAACAGTACACTGATTGAACTGCTGTGAAAAGAGAACTGATGAAGAGCAAAGGATTTGCTTAATTCTGTCATGGTGTTCTGTGGTCTTAAATGTATTATCTAAATGATAATGTCTATATTTCAAAAGATAGTTAGAAAAATAAAACATTTTCAGGGAAACTGTCAATTAGTAGTGGGACAAACGAAGCTTTTCGAAACTTTGAATCAATTTAAGCAGGCGATTCAATGATTCACCGTTTCGAAGCTCTTCAAACGCCGCACGCTGGTGACGCCTGCTGGTTAGATTTGTGTAAATGCAACGACAACTCAGCCCAAACATGCATAAAAACCATGTAAAACCATTTTGACACTGGTTCATGGGTTATAGATCTACCCATATCGGCGAACCTAAATTTTTTAAAACGGTATTGAAGGATCTTTTACCGAAATCACGTGACTTTGGCAGTTTGATACGCGCTCCGAATCAGTGGTTCGAAACAAATAATTCGCAAAGGTTTCGAAGCTTGACGACTACTTTGAATCCTTCTAGCAAACTTTAGCTTTAATTTAGAGTATCTTTACACTTAATAGTTTATTTTTTAAATAATATTTGTGTTTCAGGGTTAAGTATCAGTTAAAAACTAGTGATGTATACATACTTGTTTGTTCCAAAGTCATAGGCTTCACAAGAGCCTAAAAGGCCATCTTCATTGACCCCTCCAACCACAATGATCTTTCCTTTGTGGACGACGGCTCCAAACATGGACCTGGGTGTCTTCATAGCCGCCAGCTCTTTCCATTCGGACTTCTTGTGGTTGTATGCAAACATCTTGTTGATGGTTTTACTGTTTCACAGATGAAAATAAGCAATGAAGCCTAATCCCAGGATTTTATTTTGTATTTAAACTCATGTAAACTAACTTACTTTTCATCCGTCTTTCCTCCTATGCAGTAAACTAGTCCGTTTTGTGAGATTACACAGTGACCGTGAATTCTTAATGGCAGTTTTTTGGTCTCCTGCCACTTCATTTTACTGCAGAAAGCAACAAAAGGTAATTAGATGGACTTGAAATTGTTTGGCTTATGTATGTAGCAAAAAATGTAAAAGAAACTTACTCAACATCATAACACAGCACTGAGTCCAGAGACTCGTTGGATTGCAGGTCTTTACCAGCAACTACAAACAAGAGGTTTTCAAACTCCCCCATGGCGAACAGACACCTGGGCGACGGCATCGGTGGCAGGGCTAACCAGGTTGGAGCATGAGTGTCCAGCTGAAGAAAATAGAAGATTTAAAATGAATTACAAATGTAAATTATTTTCCCTGATGATACAGGCCTTCATGCTAGGCCTGATGACCTTTTTGCACGTAAAATCACATCCTAGAAATATAAAGTCATACAGTTAAATGAATAGTGCACCCAAATGTCATCATTTACTCAACTTCATGTCATTCCAAACTATAGTATGCAACACAGAAATGGGGTTTGTACCCTTAAAAGTGTTAATCCAGGGTCATTCTTAACAAAAACCATAAAAAATGTTCATTACTTGTTCAGTAATAATTACTTAAAAATAAACTATAAAAAATAGAAACTTATTTTATTTGTGTTAGTGCCCAAGGAAACATAATTTTTCATTTAGCTTCATGTTCTAAAATAACTAAAACTGAAATAAAAAGTAATCAAATTTAGTGTATATAGACATATGCTACCAGTCAGAAGTTTCTGAACAGTAAGATTTAAAATAACTGTTTTTTAATTGAATATATTTTAAAATGTAATTTATTCCTGTGATTTCAAAGCTGAGTTTTCAGCATCATTACTCCAGTCTTCAGTGTCACATGATCCTTCAGAAATTATTCCAATATGCTGACATTTCTTCTTCTTCTTCTTCTTCTTCTTATTATTATTATTACCACCAATATTTTAAACAGTTGAGTATATTTTTTCAGGATCAGCATTTATCTGAATATATATATATACATACAGTATACCATTCAAAAGCTTGGAGTCAGTAATTTTTTATTTTTTGGAAAAGAAATGATAGAAATGAATTATTTTATTTAACAAGGATGCTTTAAATTGATCAAAAGTGATGTTACAGACATTTATAAAGATAAAAACGATTTCTATTTCAGATAAATGCTGTTCTTCTGAACTTTCTGTTTATCAAAGAAAAATTCTACTTGGTTGTTTTCAACATAATAATAATAATTAAGGTTTTTTGAGCAGCAAATCTAAATATTAGAATGATTTCTAAAAGATCATGTGACTGAAGTAATTATGCTACACAGTTAGCTTTGAAATCACATTAATAAATTACAGGTATTGTACTTAAAAAAATATAAAAATGACAAAAACAACAAAATGTTAACTAAAATTAAAATGAAAAGAATATATAAAATTATATACGAATATATACATAAATTATAAAAAGTAATATTAAATGTAATACTGTTTCATTATTTTCCGCTGTACATTATTAAATTCTGTGCTAAACGTTTGCATTTACTGGGAAAAATAACATTCATATTTGCATTTTCTATGATTAATATGTAAATTGAATAAGGATGCATTAATATTTAATGAGGCAAGTGCTGCTCATTTTCTGATTGGTTGCCTGAAAACTCGATTAGTTTTTAAAACCACCAGAGAAGAATTTCATAACCAAGGGTTAACAGCAGTGCTTTCAAAAGTGTTAAAAGTACAATAACACATGGTAGTATAAAAAAAGCTATACGAAGTTAAGAAACAAAATGCTCTTTTGATGCAGAGGGACTGCAGCTGTCAAGCTCCAAAAATGACAAAAACGTACCATAAAATTAGTCTATTATAACTTATGTGCTAAATTCTGGGTTATATGGCTTCACCACTGGTGTGTTATTGTACTTTTATGGGATTTTTGGAACAATTCTACTTCATTTTGTGAAAACAGCAGGATGTCCTAAAAAGTGCAACAGGTTTGGAACGACATGAAGGTGAGTAAATGATGACAGAATTTAAATTAATTCATTTTCACACAAAAAACGGTAAGTAATACATAAGCGGGAGCTGCAGGTGTGTCCTGCCGCTTTAAAAGCGCGAGCTTTTTAAAGTCGGTTAAATTCTGAATTCCTGTTGATGAATTTATCGTTCTTCAGCTGAGGAAAAAAACCGTTATGAAAGTGATTTAATCGAAATCGTTTCTCTATGTCGTTACTTATTCAGTGACAGTAGGTAAGACTACACCACAGCTATATAAATGTAGTTCTAACAGTTAATTACAAACCTTAGTCTTATATAAAACTAACCTGGTAGAAATAGCACTGCAGTGGTGATTCCTTGTTGTCTTCATCAACAAACAGTCCTCCCAAAATATACAGCAGGTTCTTCTTCGACGTGATGCTAACGTGATTTCGAGGTATCTGCTCTGCTATGGCCGCTAGGAAGCATTCGTTTTCATTAGCATCATAGGCAACAGCAGCAGTGTCGTTTATCATAAGGATGAGATCCCTGTTGAACATCCCAAGCCGTTTGTTGATATTGAGAAAGCCAGGCAACACATTCTCCCCGTCTTCTCCTTCGCCTTTCTCGCCCTCCTTACTTTGTGGAAGTTTTCCAGCAAAAGCCTCTTTGATGACCTTCAGCTTCTTGGCGAGCTCAGGGTCGGCCTTTATGATGTCATCCTTTTCCACCTTTTCCTTAAAGTATTTCTCTGGTAGAAGTCTGAAGCGGATGTGTTCGAAAGCATCTCCCAAAGCTTTCGCCCGGTTTTCCTTGTTCTTCCGGACCCATTTCATCAAAAGCTCGAAGACAACCTCTTCTTTTTCCACGTTTAGGGCATCACACCCGATGATGGCGAACAACTCTGGAGCATTGAACTCAAGAAACTCCTCATCCTTGGATAAAGTCTCAAAACGCTCTGCTATGAAGTCCCTAGCGGAGATAGCGAGTCTAGGGCAGTTCAAAACCAGTCCCATTCTGAAGATGGCCAAGCAGTTTCCCAGCGAAAGCTTGTTTTGAAGATAGTTGACGCAAACGGTGAACACAGATGGGATTTGAAACCTGTTGGCGACTGCAAAGACATCTTGGACGTTCTCATCAGTGATTTCGATGTCTGCGGAATAGAGATAGTTCACAATCATGTCCATAATGGTGGGATCCACGTCCTCCAGTACTACTTCCTTGCTGGAGTCTTTCTTCTCAATGCCGTCGTCTGTAAAGTAAAGCTCTCTGAAATATGGGCTGCACGCAGCCATGATGAGTCTGTGGCAGGGAAGACTTCGATCTCCAACCTTCAGAATGCAATCCACAAATTTGTTCTCCTTCAGAAGTTCCTTCAGACCGTCCTGGAGCAGGGTGCTCTGAAAGAGCCTCAGGTCCTCCTTGATACTCATGGGTTCCATCTCAAATTTTGCAGAGGATGCTGTACTTCCTCTTGTCTTGCCGTCTCAGTTGTAAGAGGCTGAAATAACACAGAGCTTCAACACAAACCCCCTGCAATTTAAGTCCGCCCCTCTAAATTTAGACCCCTCATACAGTCAGAAAGAATTCAGGCTGACCAAACGGGAGCACAGTGTCGCATCCAGCAGCTGTCATAGACTGAAAAAGACAACTGTGAACCTTGGACACACTCAGAGGTCAGGGGTGTTTTGTAAATGAATGTGTTTGGTGCTATAATATTAAAGGATGGAAGGAGTGACGCATCTGTAGGAATTCAACAGGTGTCTAAGAGTTTTAAATAATCGTAAAGGTGTGTCATTACCTCTGTTTCTTCACATGGTGTCATTTTAACAACGCTCAAAAATAAATTTATATTTCTGTGACTCATTCATGTTGTACTCTGGTTTCTATTTACAGGAAAAGCTTAGCCAAAAATGAAAATGGTGTCATTATGCACTTTCATGAGCTAGTTATAAAATGAAATATATTGTGTGTACATTTTTCTAAATTTAAATTTAATTACTTTACATTTTTGTTCCACAGAAAACAACAGCACACAAGTTTGGAACACCATGAGGGTGAGTAAATAATTATTTTTGTGGAGAAGTATTCCTTTTAATGCTCTAAAAGGTCAGTAAACAACAGCTGCTGTCAGGCAGAGAGCAGTTAATCAGCTCTTCTGGTCATTTGTGAAGTAGTTGAGTTCCTCTGGCACATTTTTAAACAGACTTGTCAAACCTAAGCCAACAAACTGTATGTTATCGAAAACCCACTACTATCAAAACCCCTTCAACAGGTAACAAAAAACGGATTAAACACAAGAAACCTTTTCCGACATCATGTTCTCTCCTACTTTTATTACAACACAACAGCAAAACAAGCATATAAAGTTCTTTACATAAAGCAAGCTCACATTTTCTAATATACAAATATTATTTCATATTTAATACATATATACACTACCAGTCAAAAGATTTTTAATGTTTTTTACAGATGCCTTTTCTGCTCACCAAGCCTGCATTTATTTGGTCCAAAGTACAGCAAACACAGTAATATTGTGAAATATTTTTTTCTATTTAAAATAACTGCTTTCTATTTGAATACATTTGAAGATGTAATTTATTCCTGTGATCAAAGATGAATTTTCAGCATCATTACTCTAGTCTTCAGTGTCACGTGATTCTTCAGAAATCATTCTAATATGCTGATTTGCTGTTCAAGAAACATTTATTATTATTATTATTATTATTATTATTATCAATATTTAAAACAGCTAGGTACATTTTTTTTCAGGATTCTTTGATGAATAGAAAGATCCAAAGATCTAAATTTATCTGAAATAAAAAGCTTTTGTAACATTATGAAGCTATTGTAACATTTTTTTTGGGAAAAAGTATAGAAATTAATACTTTTATAGCAAAGATGCTTTAAATTGATCAAAAGTGATGGTAAAGACATTTGTAATGTTACAAAAGATGTCTATTTCAGATAAATGATGTTCTTCTGAAATTTCTATTTATCAAAGAAATCTGAAAAAATTCTACTCAGCTGTTTTCAACATAATAAAAAATGTTTTTTGAGCAGGAAATCAGAATATTAGAATGATTTCTGAAGGATCATGTGACTGAAGTAATGATGCTAAAAGTTCAGCTTTGAAATCGCAGGAATACATAAAATTTTAAAATATATTCAAATAGAAAAGTTATTTTAAATAGTAAAAATATTTCAAAATTGTACTGTTTTTGCTGTACTTTGGATCAAAAATGCAGGCTTGGCGAGCAGAAGAGACTTCTTTAAAAAACATAAAAAATCTTGATCTTTTGACTGACTTTACTTTTAATTTTTTTTTCCAGCATTTTTCCTAACTAACACATGGTTCACATTTAATCTGTAAACCTGTCATTATCAAATTTCTAAAAATATTCTGAAAAAAAATACAATTTGACATTTTGATAATTAAAAATTCTTTATATTGGATGTAAACAATGCAGTGCCAAAATACCTAATGATACAGAGCGTTTTAACCCATGACTTCCCAGAGTCCCTGTAGTGTAAATCCATCTTTTAACTTCTCTACAGCCAGACCTAGCTCTTCAGAGAACACTGGTTCACGATCATGTTGCTTAAGGAGAGGAAAAAAAATATGTAATTGAAATGGAAAGCTCATCTTGACTGATAGATAGATAGATAGACAGATAAGTTTTACCTTATTTCCATCTGCAAAATAAGCCTTGAGGTGAAAAAGACAAGAAATACCACATTAGTGATTGTACATGTATAATAAAATCTACTGTACGTCTTAAATAAGAGAACATTCCTGATGTCAGAATCATCAGAGCTCTGTGTAAACATTTTTGACACCAGGCAACAAAAGTCTGTGTTGATGGGACATTGTGAGTTGTGGCTTATGCGATCAGCTATTTTGAGTGTGTGACACACACTCACACACACACATACAAACAGACTGTGTGGTAAAAGCAGAGCGTCATTATCTCTGAGAGTAGCATATGAGGTAAAACTCACGGTAAAAGCGTCTGTGTGCTCATCTGGCTCAATCTCCACGTCATCAGGCGGCTGCTCGACGGTCAGCTCCTCCAGAGGCTGAGGCTGAAACAGAACGCATATTATTAAAAGCTTAGCTTTAAATTTACAGAAAAGTGGAGCCACTCAAGGCATGTTTAATGCTGATATACTTTCCACTATACATTAAAAATCTACCTTTTCTTCCATCTCATATTCCACACCAAAAATGGGGTTTGCTGAGTACACTTTGTGTAAGGAGTTGATCTCCTTCACTGCATCTTGTAACTTGTCCATTGGATCGATCTTGAATCCCAACACATATCCTCCTGTCTAAGAGAGACGAAACCATAAACAATGTCACTACATTCACTCCTGGGAATTATTTCCACATAGATAACTGTTCAAATTTGGGTTCAGGAAGATTTTATTGTTTTTGAAAGAAGTCTCTTATGCTCACCAAGGCTGTATTTATTGGATAAAACATACAGTAAATAGAGTAATATTGCTAAATATTTTTACAGTTTAAAATAACTGTTCTCTATTGTAATATATTTTAAAATGTAATTTATTCCTGTGATGCAAAGATGAATTTTCAGCATCATTATTCCAGTCTTCAATGTCACATGATCCTTCAGAAATCGTTCTAATATGAGGATTTGCTGCTCAAGAAACATTTCTTCTTATTATTAATGTTTAAAACAGTTGTGTTGCTTCATATTTTTGTGGAAAGTGTGATACACTTTAATAAAAATTCTTTAATAAATAAAGTTAACAAGAACAGCATTTATTGAAAAAATAAAATCTTATAAGTGTCTTTACTATCACTTTTGGTCATATAATCCATCCTTAATAAAACATTTTTGACTGGCAGTGTACAAATTACAACCCTTTTATTCTTTATCACATCAAAAAATGAACATTTTTAAAAAAAATGTACGCTTTTAATGAAATGTTAGGTCACATAATATGACGTCATATGACATAAATGTTTTTCTGGTGATCTTGATGTTGGCTCAAACTTACCTGTTGAGAGCTTTCAATCACAAGAGCAAGTCCAAATTTAGAGTCTCTAATCCTTATTGAGCGCTTCAAACAAAATAAGAAAAAGAAAGTACAGTTTTAATCATTAGAACTCATTGCTGATGACTTTTAAAGCAAAAGAAACACTCACAATTTGCAGATAGGGAATGCTGACGTTAAAGCTCTCATTCATGTTGGCATGCCACACTATCCTCACATTAGTAATGAAAAACGTTCCAAGATTACCCTGAAACACAAGGTCACAACAATAGGCTTTTCTCAGTAAAATTGCTATTAAACGATCAATAATAATAATACTGTAAAATCCACTGAATTTACCTGATCACTAGACAGGTTCCAGACTCCATTAATTTTGTCATAAACCTGCTCTTGTGGCAAAAGCCTCAGCTGTTTATTTTGAATAAGAGCTCCTCTTAGCTTCAGATCCCGATACATTTTGGAAGTCTCATAAGCTCTGAAAGAAACACAAATAGTTTAATAACATTTTATATACAGTACCTTATTGTATCTAAAACTTTACATGCCTTATGTAAAGACATGCCTTAATATTTCTTATTATTTGAGTCAGCTGAATACAGTTAAATAAGTACGAAAATATGTGTTATTGGCATTCCAATAATTTCAGAATAATGTTTTGTTCTTTTTTTCTTTATCTTATGCAACATTTCCTATAGGCTTTACTATAATAATACTTATTTTATTAAAAGGTTCTCAAAAAGTACATTAATGCTTAATTTAACCAATCATTTAACTCAGAGGCTTTTGGTTTTGTCAGATTATGAGAGGTTTCCTTATGTCCCTTTTTAAATCTAATAATTGCATATTTTAAAAGTATTAAAAAATAGTTTAAAATGTTGTTTAAATTACTTTTAACTGTAAAAAAAATTGTACAAATATTAGGGATGCACCGAATATTCGGCCACCGAAAATGTTCGGCCGAAAATGGCCCAAAAGTGCATTTTCGGTTTTCGGCCGAAAGATTTTGATCACCGAAACAACACGGCCGAAACAGTATGTTGTGATGACGCAAACAGAAACCGCGGCCTGCACGTGCTTGTCTAAAGCAATATGTCTGCGGTGTGAGGTTGAGA